>ML789219.1:58552-90157 GCA_009831015.1 Picea engelmannii | reverse complement strand
AGTAGTTCTAGACCATTGTCATGGCGGATGGGTAATTGGAAAAAGGTCAAGAAGGCTTTGGCTAATGACTCAAAGGTCGTGTGGGACCCTGATCTTTCTTCGACATACCATTTGGCTGATGGGCCGGTAAGTGTGCGTTGGAATAATCGCAGTCTGACGGAATCGTCCATGATGCTATTGGAAGAACACCATAGATGAAAGGTCATAACATGGTTGGCGGGGTCATCCCCTGCCTTTCCTTCAAACTTTGGTATGTCTGGCGGAAGTTTGGTCGGCATTGCAGGCCATGTGGCGTTATGCAATATAGGATCATTTGTGAGTTTTGTGAGATCCGGTATGTTGAGAGAGGCCAAGTATGGCATCTGTAGTGGTGGGGGAGGGTTAGCTCTAGCCATTTTGTGTTGTGAACCTGAACCTTGATCGAGACTAGGTAGGCTGGTGTTCCCTCCTTGAGAGGAAGAGGGTCCTCCACTTCCGTGAAGAGGAGAGCAAGTGGATGGATGACTTTGGGGAGTTGACCCAAGTAATGTAGAACCAAGCAAAGTTGATCCCAAAATGGTAGCACTCGCAGGAGTGTGTGGAGAAGGTACCTTTGAATGGGTACGACCAGATACTCCCCCTAAGATAGGAGGAAGGTTGAGTAAGCGTCGTGAACGACGGGGGTTCTGTGGTTCCCCTATGATGTCGGGCTAGTTATGTGAATGTGTGCAACAAGTGGTGAGATAAATGTAGAACCCAAAAAGGCCTTTGCATTGAGTATTTACACAATATATATATCCAAATCAAACTGTAATCAGATGTGCATCATACATAAATGAAAAAGAAGCATACATGTGGGTAAGAGGGTTTTTGTCCGCATGGGGGAATCAAAAGAAAGAAAATGCTCGTGTCCTAGAAGACGTAACGTCCTTCCTCTCAAATAGCACTGGATCTTCCAATAGCTCTCAACAGTGGGGTCTGAAGTCACCAGAAGAGACACTAGTGAAGAATGAAATAACTGGTTATAATGAGGGGTAGAGGGTGCAATATCCCGAAAGAGCTGGCGATACCTCCCAATAGCCACACAAAATCCAATCAAGGTGTGATTGCAGCCCACAATCGCCACCTGGGTAGATGTCCTAAAATTGGTCACTAGGTACCTCGGTCCAAGCGCAGCATTTAGATTTTCAGCCTAAGAAATGGGTCACGGGCTAGATCCCTTCCAAGAGGTGGGTGCCTCAAGGGGGGATGCACAGAACAACCGGACCTTGGCCTTCGACCCTTCACGGGTATATCCCTGCTTTATGGTGATTGGAACGCTGGACTTGGAGGATTTGAAAGCTCCCTATTTGTCAACTTCTATGTTTGAAATTGTGAGAACCAGATAACGGGGGGTTATTTGGATGCCTACCCCCAAAATCCTACCTAGACTAAAAAAAAAATTTGGCACCTCCTGTGGAGGACAACTTAGTGAGTTGTTTAGAAAGATTTTCGATGAAATTGTTTTGTGAGGCTGGGGGTGAAAACCAACCTCGTTTGATTAAAAGTGGGAGTGGATAGTCTTATCAAGAAAAGATGGGGTTTTTTCAAAATCCCTTGGGAGGAAACCTACTTAGACCTCCATGTTTCGAGAAGAGGATATGTGAGTGCAAAAAGTGACTTTTGTGTGTGAGTGAAAAGTGTACCAAATTTTAGTTATTTAGATGTCACCTTGCAGCATGTGGACATTGCTTAGTCCTTTACAAGAGTTTGATTACCTAAATTAGCTAGATGTCATTGGTACAACCTTGCGGAATTTTAAAAGCCCTAGGAGACTAGCATGTGGACATTGTGGTCTGTTACTATCCTTTAACTCCCTATGTGTGAGTTAATCTAAAAAAAGCATGAAACTATCCTAGATTGAACATGTGGGCATGTGTGGGCCCGTTACAAACTTTTAAACTCTCCTAGTTTTTTTATCTAAGAAAGCAGAAATTCAAACACTATTCTAGCTTTGTTGACATGTGGGCATGTATGGGTCCGTTACAAGAATGTGTTTGAAAAAATGAAACTAAGAGGGGTCTCGAAAGAGCCATTGTCCTCTCCTAAAAGTTTTGAAATTTTTAAAGGGAGATGAGATCGTTTTCGCAATCTTTTTCTGATTCTCAAGATCGCTTAATGGCGCGAGAGAAGAGCATACTCAAGATTGTTTACTTTCGACTTCTAGTCCCGAATGTGAGTTTAGATGTGATTACAATTTGATGTTCCACTTAGATTATACATCAAATCAAGCCATCCACGTGGCGAAAAGAAAATAAGGGAAAAATGATTTTTATCCACCTAAGTGCCTATGTTTGTTTGAGTATCCCCTTTATAAGTTGAGGGGTCTAAGTGGTGAAGTATTTAGAGCATGCATGACATCATTCTTGAGAAGGAAACTGACTTTCCCCACATCCGAAACCTTACAATGAAAAATTTAGTTCTAATGCGCGGCTGTTAGTATAGACAGAGGCGCGTGTGGCACCTGCGCGCAGATTGTATTAAGAACCAAAGTGCATGCGTGCGTCTGTAGGGTGGAATACCCGCACGCTTGTGATAAGTTACCGAGAAAGACACTCTGAATGGATTCCTCTCAATTCTCCTGTGAATCGACTGGTTCACAGGTCGGTGGAGGTCGGTTTGTGTCCCTGCAAGTTAATAAAACAAAAAGGAAAGCGAATTAAACCCAATTGAGGGCGAATTTGATACCTAATTCCCCAGTGGAGTCGCCAGTATGTTCACGTTCAAATGGTCCCCAGGTGAACAAATAGAGAGCACTTCCATAACCTGTTGGGTTTGGCAGGGCAGAACAGCTATGGAGCAAAAGGGTTAAAGAAAACAAAACTAACTACAATCTAACTATCAACTGAACACAAATAAAACTGTAAAAAAGAAACAACCAACATCAAACACAAGACACAGAGGTCACCAATGGTTTCAGGCTGGTGTATTAATGAAACCATAGCACGCTGAAGAAAGAGACCAAAGGTTCCTTCTCCCTCCAGCGGAAGGCTCTTCGGGGCCCTCAACACAAATTGCTTTCCTTACAAGTGAGATGAACTGCGCACAACAGTGAAAGAACTCTAGGTGATGCAGCTGATGGGTTGTTGTCAAAGGATGAGCCCTTAACCATCTGAACAGCATAACAGTGCTTAGAATTCCTTACCAAAACAGTGTATCCTCATGGCCTTTTATAGCAGCTTCACGGGTGGTCACGTAACCTTCTCAAAGTGTGAACAGGGACCCGTTTAGGGTTTATTTAGGTCATTAACCCGCCGATTTTGCAGATCCAGCTTTGATTTGAGAGTCAAATAATCTTGGGAGCTGGTCCGTAAGCGGTTGGGAGTCCAACCTATTCAATTAATGTGTCGTATTAGCAGATACATGGGTTTCTATGTTGACAGTCGCGCGTCGAGCGCGCTTGCGCTAATAACACGTTTTTGTCCCACGCATGCGCGCGCGCATCAAACTGCTGCAAAGCGCCCTTCAATTTTTGGTTACTTTGTATAGTTTTTGGCCCTTCTGGAGTTATGTGAAATTAATTCAGTGCCATGAATGAATTCATTGTTGTTTTGATGATGTGGAGTTCTTGTCACCATGTGCAGATGAAATTTCAGTGATAACAATAGACCTGAAGGTAAAAATATCATTGGTTCCAAATGGATCTTTAAGAATAAGTTGAATGAGCAGGGACAAGTTGTCAGGAACAAAGCAAGGTTGGTCTGTAAAGGCTATGCTCAAATAGAAGGACTGGATTTTGATGAAACTTTTGCGCCCGTAGCAATATTAGAAGCTATCAAAATATTTCTTGCCTACGCTTGTCATAAAAGGTTTAAATTCTATCAAATGGATGTCAAGTCGGCTTTTCTAAATGGAGATTTAAATGAAGAAGTCTATATGGAACAACCAAAAGGTTTCAAACTGTATGATAACCCTGACTTAGTATGCAATTTGAAGAAATCTTTATATGGGTTAAAACAGGCCCCTCATGCCTAGTATCCCAGACTGGATACGTATCTCAAAAACAAAGGGTTCAAGAGAGGAACAGTAGACAACAATCTATATATCAAAACAGAGGGTAATGATTTTCTTATTGTGTTGGTCTATGTGGATGACATCATCTTCGGATGTAATAAGGATCAATTGGTACAATGGTTTGCTTCTGCCATGGAGTCTGAGTTTGAAATGTCTATGATAGGTGAACTGTCATTTTTTCTTGGTCTGCAAATTACACAGAGGTCTGAAGAGATGTTCATTTCTCAAGAAAAATATCTAAGAGAAATGTTGAAAAAGTTTCAAATGGAAGATTCTAAACCTGTGGGTACACTTATGGTTACTGGATGAAAATTAAGCAAGGATGATGACTCACCTGATGTTGATCAAAGTTCATATAGGTCAATGATAGGCAACCTGTTGTACATCACAACATCTCACCCAGGCATAATGCATGTTGTTGGAATGGTAGGAAGATATTAGTCTGCACCTAAATAGAGTCATTTGCAAGCTGTCAAAAGGATATTCAGGTATTTAAAAGAAACAATGACTTATGGTCTGTGGTATCCCAGAAATCAAAATTTTCAGTTAACTGCCTATTCAGATGCAAATTGGGCAAACTGCGTTGATGAGAGAAAAAGTACCAGTGGAGGAGCATTCTTCCTGGGTGACTCATTAGTAGCATGGCTTGGTAAAAAACAAGGTTCCATTTCTTTATTAACTACAGAGGCAGAGTGCATTACTGCTACTACCTGTTGCACTCAGGTATTATGGATGATTTAGACACTTGCATACTTGGAGGTAAAATATGCTGCACCGATCCCAATTCATTGTGATAACACTAGTGCCATAAGTGTGTCTAAGAATCCTATATTCCACTCCAAGACCAAGCATATTCCCATAAAATACCATTTTCTGAGAGAGAAGGTCACCAATCAGGTTGTTCAGGTCTATTACATTACAACCACAGAACAAATTGTAGACATCTTTACTAAAACCCCTAGCCAAGACACCATTTGAATATCTCCGACAGAAGTTGGGTGTCATCCCATCTCACACCTAAGAGAGTCCATCATGTTAGGGGGATATTTGTATTGATTGAATATCTGATACCTCCTAAAAATACTGCAACAACTCAGGGGGAGCATGTTTTTCTTTGACATTGATGTCAAAGGGGGAGAAATGGAGTGGTCTGGACTGGATTCTTCAGTTGGAGGTCCAAACAGATGAGAGCAGTCATTTAGGGTTGCCATCAATGCCAAAGGGGGATATTGTTGGCATGTTTTCAGGCAGGTGTGCTTGTCATTGATGGAAAGTTTAGAGTATGCAGCGATGGAAAAACAAGGACAACGTAAGCTCAGGAGGATAAGTGCAAAGGTGCATGCAGAGTGTAAGAGTGTGCTTGATCATTTGATGGTTTACAAGTAGGAAAGGAAGATCAGGGATAAATGGATCCGACTCCATTTCGGAGTTTCAGATACCGGGAGGTGGAGGTGTCAAGGACACTCACGACAAGTCCGGGAATCGCGAAATGCGAAACGCCAAAATCCCAAAAGTAGGAGACAGTTTTGGATACCAAGATTTCAGATACTGGGAGTTGGGGATTTCAAGAACTCTTACTACAGGAGTCTCAGAATCGCGAAATGCGAAACACCGAAATCCTGAAATAGGCACACCAACAAAGAATGTCACAGACCGGGAAATAACTCCATTTCGGGGTCCCGGATACCGGGAGTTGAAGTATCAAAACACTTCATCACAGGAGTGTCGAAATGTCGAATCACCGAAATGCAAAATGCTGAAATCCAGAAATAGGCACATCAACAAAGAGCTTCGCAGATCGAGAAATAACTCCATTTCGGAGTCCTGGATACTGGGAGTTGAAGTGTCAAAACACTTCACCACAGAAGTGTCGAAATGTCGAATCGTCGAAATGCAAAACAACGAAATACCAGATCATTGATCCGACTCCATTTAGGAACTTTGGATACTGGGAGTTGGAGCAGTTAAGCACTGAGACTCTTCACCACAGGAGTCCCGAAACAACGAAACGTGAATTTTTGAAATACTGTTGATTCGACTCCATTTCTGAGTTTTGGATATCGGGACTTGGAGTTGTCAAGAATTCTTCTCATCAAGGATGTCAAAATATCGAATTGTGAAATCGTGAAAGTGCTTTATGGATAAGCGCTCGGTCATTGATGGTGGTCACATTGTCGAAGAGCTAAAGATAAAATTCTGAAGCGGCAAGCTCCATTTCATAGTTTCGGGGACCGCAACTTGAAGTGTTGAGACACTTGATCACATGAATGTTGAATTACCAAATGCCGAAATGATGAAATATCTATGTAGCTGGTGGTCACCGCCGGTGGTCATGGAAGTAGAAGGAACTAGCATATCTAGGCTCCATTTCATGGTTCACTCTCTAACTGCTACAAACCACTGATGGTTTATACCAGAGGACTTGAAGAGACTTGCGTGTGATTTCCAGAGGAGCTTAAGAGTTTCAAGGAATCTGCCAGTGGCATGAAGACTGGTTATAGAGGCGATTGACAGATGGAAGAGCGTGGAAGCCTGTAACTACAACAGAGAGGTTGAACTCGACTGTAACAGAGAAGATGAAGAGTCTTGACTGTTGGAGAGGCGAAGGAATCACGAAATAACACCTAGTGATGATGGATGCATGCGTTTAACGACCAGAGAAGTTGAAGATTTGTCATGCTGATGAGGCAGAGCACTCAAGATGTAGAGAGCATGTAGAAGCATGGTGAGATAGCATGCACAAGGGGCACAGAGACTAGGGGCATGCATAACAAAGAAGCAAGGGGAAGTGGAGAATGATTGAGGAGTGTAGAATGAGGTAGAGTGCAGAAAATGAAATGCATAGAAGAGGAATGGTGCATTAAATGTACATGGCGCACAGAGAATAAAAGGTAGAAGAACAAAAAGCATGCGCAAGGAGGGGTGCATGAAGATAGTGAGGAAGACAGAGCAGGGTAGTGTAGCAGAACAATGATAAGACTGGTAAGCCATTGATGAACATTAGATCACTGTAATAAGTTTCAGTAGCAAAGATTTATATTTTAGGGTGGTAGGGAGGTGCTAGGGAGGATTGTTTTCCTCAGAGGTTCAAGTGGGTTCTTGAACACAGGGAGTTGTAGCTTCCATCTGGTTGCAGCCAGAGAAACAAGGGTGGTAGGGTGGTGCAAGGGAGAACTGTTGTTCTCTGTTATACAGGTTGGTGCCTGTGTGAATGGAAGTTGGTGCTTCCATCCAGTTGGTGATGGAACACTTAGGGATTTGGTTCTTCCTTCTAGTGGGTGCTAGAGAAACCAGGGAGTTGGTGCTTCCTTCTAGTGGGTGCCAGAGAAACCAGGGAGTTGGTGCTTCCTTCTAGTTGGTGCTAAAGAATCCAGAGAGTTGGTGCTCTTAGCAAGTAGTATCTTGTGAAATAGAGGTAGTAGCCTCATTATGATTTGGTTCTCATATGTATGATAATGTATAGAATGTGAAGATTACTTATCATATAAAGAAGAAGAGGTTTTTACCCTATATGGGTTTCCTCAAGAAATATTTGTCTCTGTGTATCTCATATGTGTGACTGATGTTGAATGTTCTATTGCTTACTTCCCTGCATTATTGTGACTGTCATTAAATGTTGTGTAAAGAGTTTAAAATAAGCATAATTGTTTAAGCACAGGTACAACTGATTCACCCCCCCCCTCTCAGTTGTTCATCACATATTCATCTCCCAAAAGAAGTACATTGGATAACTATTGAACAAGTTTGGTATGGCTGAGTGTAATCATGTTTCTACTCCAATGGAACAAAATAAAGAATAAACTCACATCAAAAGAAGGGAATGAATTTGAGGATGCAACCAAGTACAAACATCTTATGGGAAGTATTATTTATATTACTACCACCAGACCAAACATTTCATTTGTTGTTCGGATGGTTTCCAAGTTCATGCAAAATCCTTATGAAGAACATTGGTATGCTGTAAAAAGAGTTCTAAAATACTTGAAGGGAACACAATATTTTGGAATCAAGTACTCTAAGGTGGATGAATTCAACCTGATCAGATATTTTGATTCATACTTTTTGGGGGATAAGGAAAATGGAGTTTCAACTTCAGGCTATCTCATGAGTCTTAGATTAGTAGTTGTCTCCCAGAGATCATGCAAACAACTAGTTCCAACAGATTTCAAAATAGAGGTATAATATGTGGCAGATGCAAAAGAAATGAAAGAGATTGTGTGGTTCAACAAAATACTTGAATATTTGTAGGAGAAACAAGTGAATTCTACTCCTCTTCTAATTGACAATACATCTACAATCAAGTTGCCCAAAAATCCCAGAATCAATGATCGAACTAAGCACATCAACACAAAGTATCACTTGATTTGATATCATGTATAGGCCAAGTGATCCAGGTGGATATCGATGGCCACCCACCTTTTCCAACTGGCTCAAAACTGTTTTCTGGCAATTTTGGTAATTTACTATTTTTAGCAGTTTTTAACTTCCAGTGCCATTTTGAGGGCCTAAATGAAGGTTTTTCAGGATCAAACTTCTCAATGATATGTGAAGGTTGTAATTGAGCCCCCAAAATGAATCTCCTCGACAATATCTTTCCAACAAGCTATCGTGCACCCAAAACGGAGATCGTATGAAAAAGTTACGACCCCGGGAAGTTGATGTACTAACTTACCCAAACAGAGCCCACATGACTTTTGGCACTTCATCTCCTAGGGTTAGGGTTTTCGGTTGTCTAGGTTTTGTGAAATTTCAATTTATTGTAAAAAAGGCCTTCAGAGCCTCATTGTAATCATCTTCTTGTGAATGAGCGCAACCGTCACACCTCTTCTCATTGATAAGCCACCACCATTCCAACAAGCTTGTTTTCCGTTGCATTTTACAATTTCACCTTATTTCCTTATTAAATAAAAAACAAATTTTACTATATCTCTGTTATTCTGTGTTAAGAATATTTTAATAATCTTTATTCATTTCATTCTACTCATAAAATCTGGATCAGTGGTATCAGAGTGGTCTACTCCTTGTTGTCTTAATGCATGTCCCCAATGAGGTCAGGGTACAAAGAATTGGGTCTCGAGCTTGTTTCTCTTGAGGAAAAAAGATCTTGCACACCTAAGCGACCTCTCATGGTAGGAGAAAATAAATATGATCGGACAGGATATCCTGTCAAAAATTTTCTTGAGGAATCCCTCATGCAACAGAGGAATGAGATGATGGATAGTTTCGCGTAAATCCTTCGGTGGCTACCAACAAGCGATGCATCTTCCTTGAGTGGAGGCGCCGCCCCTTTCAAGGTACAAATAAACTTCAATATTCCTATATTTGAATTTCAGATAGACACAAATGTTGTAGACAAGTGGTTGAATCTACTAGAAGGGTATTTTTCTATCCATAACTTTTAGAATAGAGAAAATATTACTTGTGCGCTCCTCAAAGTCGTTCCCCATATCAAATATTGGTGGGAAACTTTATGTGAACAAAAGGAAAGAAAGGAACCCTCATTATTTACAGTCATGGACACCTGGGAATCCTTCAGGGATTCTATTAAGAAAAAATACTACCCTGTCAGAAGTTATGATGACTTGTATACCAAATGGACCACATTGTTGTAAGAAAGGGACCAAGCAGTGCCAGAGTTCACAAATATATTCCATACCTTGCGCGCCAAGATGGGTATCAAAGATTCAGAGTGACATCTGGTGATCAAGTATCACAGTGCTCTACATAGATACATACATACTGAAATGGAATTTCTGGACATCTTGTCATTGGGCATGGCCTACCGATATGTCATCAAAATCGAGCAGAAGCTCAAACAAAAGATGCAGAAATTTGGGCCTGGGAACCCCGCACAGCAAAATCCAGGAAAAGGTGGCCCCAACCCACATAACAAAGTACAGAGAAAAGATGAGCAGTATCAAGACAACCATTCCAATTTGTATGCAAAGAAGGACACCAGAAGGACAAAGAAAGATACCGAGAAGTGGTGCGACTTCCATAAGAGCCCTTGGCATAACACTGTTGATTGCTGCTCAAAGCAGTCACTGGTGGATGAAGTGAAAGCCTCTGAATCAGATGTGGGTTCTAACTTTGAGTCGTAACCAGAAAGGGGAAGACGGATCATTGACGTGGAACCCAGTGCCACTGTTGCTACCATGAAGCTCCAGCCTAGTTAACCAGACGAGCCAGAAGAAGGTGAGCACCTCTTCCATTCACAGATGTGGGTGAAAGGAACCCCGCTTCACTTCATCGCTGATAGCGGTAGTGTTGGCAGCCAATCAATTTTTTATCTTGCCCTAAAAAGATGCCTACACCCCTTGTGTCGTTAATGACAAATCATCGTCGCATTGTGCAACAAGACCTCATATTCATTTTTGCGACAATTGCAATTTGGTTTCGCTTCAATTTTCACAACTAAAAGTGTGAAAACACCTCTTTCGTTGCTTAGATTGTCGTCGTCTTTTATTGATTTTGCTGAAAGACACTTGATCATTGGTTTATCACATTACTGCAAAATATTTTTTTAAACTTATGTCCTTTTAGCATACTCTATCTTGATCACGCATTTGGATGTTGTTTGATTACTAAGCCATTAAGCATGAAGATTTACTGGTTACCTTTGACCCTATAAAAGTTGTGATTGATTTTGGTCTTATATGCTTTAGTCCTTATTGCTATGAGCTCTTGACTTATTGATCATATGAGATTTTTTGTTGCAATGAAATATAAACATTTGGATGTGCAACGAATGCATTGGTAAGTTTATAGGGTCAATTTGGGAATAAAACAATGGTTTGAGTTTAACAAAAGCGCATTGATTAATCTTTTGATTCCAATTTTAAATCGATGCTTTGTGTATTGTTTTATGAGTTGATATTACATTGAGTGTTCATAGTTTTAAACTATGCTCTGGCATGATTGAATTAACAGCAGTTTAAAACGTTTGATTGACACGACAGATTGTGGTTAATGTTGGATTTCATGTTGAACAAAACTGTATACTTGGCGCATGATGATAATATATGGTGTTGGTTCTATTCCGGATGATTGGCACGTTGATATGGTTGTACACCTGTTTGGTTGGCCGATACATATGTTTAAACGATTATGATTATGGATTGAATAGCACTGTACACAGTTATTAATACATTGTGTGGTGGTGGTAATCCCACCACCTTCGCACGCATGTAGTTAATTCTGGCCTCCCTGAGTGCTAAAACTGTTAAACCCTATCGTTTTTTACCCTGTGCATTGTTTTGTCCAAGTTCAAACCCCACCATGCACAGAAGCTATGGATCCTATCATAAGGGCCGAGCCCAATGGGTGCCAATCACTGTTAATGTTTGATGGTGCGTATAGCGACTTGGAAGAGTTCGGGTGGCTTCCGTTTATAAGGAAATTCGATGGTTATAACCTCACTGTGGCTCGGAAATTTGCATTGTCGTTCGATGGCTGCCGAGCCAAAGTTGGAGATGTCGAGCTTGAAATCACTGAACAGTTTCTCAGCTTGGCAACCAGCCTGCTTGTTACAGGACATAAGTGGTCCAAAAGTTGCAAGGTTGATGATGTCCCGTGGACATTGTTATTTCAATATTGGACAGTGAACTCATGCGACAGAGGTTTACCTGCGAAGATGTTGAAACCCCGCTGGTATGATCTCTTGATGATTATCAAGCAATTCGTTACTTGTGAAGGAAGGTACGGGTTCATTTTCTTGTTTCACCCACGTTTATTAATGGTGTTTATGGGTTTCGAACTTAGTATGCCCCATTATTTTCATCGAAGTTTGTTCAAAATGCCTAAAAGGTACAACCGCAGCCAAGATGACACCAGCCTCTTCCATTTGGGGTTGATTAAAATGATAGTGGTCTACGAGTTAAGGTTGCGTGGTGATTGTTGGGCTGATTTCCTTAGTTGTAATGGTTTCGAAGAGTTGGACCCCCCACAGGTTGATAAGCCCGTGGTGACCGAGACCAAACCTACCCCTGTGCCTTATAGCATTTTACTACCCAGACCTAAACCCGACCCACCTACAAGTTTGCCTATGGATGTGACTAAACATGCCGAAGTTCATAAACCCGTGACCAAAAAGCCAAAACCTAAGACTGGTGCTAATTCGAAAGGCAAGAAAAATGCAAGGTTAATCTCGCGCATGGCGAGGAATAAACCCAAGCCCCCTGTTAAATTAGAGCCTATCGTGGTCAGTGAAGACTCTGATTCTGAAGTTGAACGTTTTCTTGCCGATGAGTATCCTTACTTGGAAGGCTTGTGCAACAAACCTCCTTATGATTTTGTCAAGAATTTTCCACCCTGTCTGTGGGATAACCCTGACTTCCCTAGTATTGAACCACCCCATGAAACCCTTGGTGAATCATCAAAACCCTCGACTGATCAACCGGTTGCTGCACCTTGCGATCAATGTGGGTTATGGTTGGAAAGATACTACTTGGATGTACCTATGTTGCAGTCCAGAATCCACGATTTGGAAAGCCAAGTGGCAAAGCTCACTGGCTAGAATGCAAAGGTGCAACCCTCCGATAAGAAGCAACGAACCACGGGTTCAATCCTGTTCAAAAATGTTGAGTCTGCTACTGCAATTGTCAATTCAAAATTGACATAGTCTCAGCAACTGTGATGGATGGTATAATTTTCATTCATTTATATTACACTTTCATAAACTCTGTGTACATATTTCACTTTCTCTGTTTCATAAGCATGCTTTGCTGTATATAATTTTCGCCATCATTTGAGATTCGATTGGATTTGTTTTTGATTCAGTGAATCATAGAATAGATATGATTTTTCAAATTTAGTTCGATGCTCTGTTAATAAGACAAGTTGTTAATATTTGTAAAAATTGACTATGTTGGTATCCTGATTTTTTGAATACAGTCAATGGTATAATTCGAATTGGTTATGATGTGAGTATGATTGATAAATGAGCTAACTGTTTCAATTTCCTTTGACCAAATTTCATACTTTTCTGGATACATAACCAATTGCAACTTATTCGATCCTTATATTGTTTGAATTAGATTGTGTTCACGGTTATGATATTGTTTCTATAAATAACTCAGTGAAGATTATGTTGATTATTGCCCAGTTCATGACACCTCTGTTTGTTGATTGTGTGTTGATCAAACATAAAGATTTTTGAGTCGATATTCATGGATTATCATTTCACCCAATTTCAATGGAAGATATTTACATATCGTGCTTTTAACTAAGTGATATCAATTTGTTGTTATGATTATAATTGATTAATGGTAGTTACAACCATTGTTTTCGGTCATAAACGGTGAACTGTTTGAAACTCAGCGAATGTTTTCTATGGCTGGATTCTATGGATAAAGTTATGCATGAAATCGTGACATTTTTCTATATTGGCAATTCATTGAACGATTTGGATCTTATGCAAATCAATTGTTTTGTATCCCATACGATTTGGTTTACCATTGATGGCATTCATGGAACAGTCTTGTTAAGATTTGATTCGATTTTATGTCAATTGGGAAAACAGAGTATTCCTACTCTGTCTCGATTGTATTATGTTCGATTTGGTTTGATTTAAAGGATTATTTTTATTGAATCATTTGATTATTAAAATATGATTGGATTTGATTTGATTTGATTATATATCTGGTCATGTTTACTATTCTAGACCAACTACAGAATCAGAAGATTCTGTAGCTAAGTCTATAGAGTCATTTTTTTTATTGTTTTCTTAATAATATACTCCTCTAACTTGATATTTGTGTCTAATACAGGCAAATTTGAATTGGCAATGGATATGAGGAGCAGTTGGAAGATATCTTAAGGATTTCACTTGCATTTTGAGTTACTTAGTTTAAGGGATTTTGGGATTATTCCGAGATTGTGTAAAACTATTTGCTATTATTCACAAGGATGTTTTACCTTGTGAGAAACCTATATAAACCTATGGTTTTGTAATAATCGATCATCCTCAGTTGGGGAAGAACAAGGATATAGAATTTTGATTCAGACTGGAGCAGAACTGGTGTCTTGTCATAGCTTTTGCTTTTCAATTTATCAACATTTTGTTCCATGTTTTGTATATCATTTTGTTTATGGTTTAGTATTACTTTGCTATCGAAATCAAATTCAAGTGATATAATATTATTACTGTCATCTATATATTGTTTCTTCCAAATAGATAAAGGACATAACAATTGTTGATTCTGTTTGTGAATGATAGCTTTGTCTTCTTCATAAATCGAATTGTAATATATGAATTTACTGCATAATAGGTTTCCCTTTTGCATGAATTTATAATTAGAAAACTATTATGATTTTCTTTTATGTCTTGTTTGTCCTGTAACATACTTCAAGAAGCAGCATAGCTGATCGTTTCCGAGAAGCTTTTGGACTAAACGGTGTGAATTTCTTCCTCCAAACAGCTTAAGAAGCAATCATACACAGGGCAGACTTGGAGCGTTTCCAGGTCAATTAGTATTTAGTTTACTGTTTTCATTAAGTAGTTTAATATAGATGTAATCCTAGTTAGATTTATATTAGATCGTTTAATTTCGGTAAATTATATTAGATTGTTTAATTTCAGTTAGCTTTCTTTCTTATTCATAAATCATAAAATCAAAAAAGAGATCCTTGGCTGTCTCCGGGCAGCGAACACATAAGTTTTTCAGGTTTTAATCAAATCTGTAGGTTGCCCATAGTGTATATTTGTGAATAAAGAATGACCATAGCTCATAATTAAGTAGTTGATTGAGTTATTACAATCATAAATAGTATCTTGTATGTATAATAGTTAGTAGTTTATAGTTAGAATAGTGTAGTTAGTTTAGTTTGTTTCATTAGTTTCTAGTTTCCTTTATTTTAGTTAAGTTTCTTGTATTTAGTTATACTTTAGTTTGTTTTATTTAGTTTAGTAAGATTTCTTAGCTCAGATCATTTCTCTCTGGTTTTCATAGAAGACCTTAGAGCGGCCAACGGAGCCGTTAAACTCGTCAGGGTGGTCCATTCCAAACGGATTGGGTTATTTAGACAACCCCGGACCGGTTCCACTCTCTCAGTTGACGGACGGTCGATATTGCCCGCCAACAAATGGCGCTAGAAGGAGGGCCTGAACTTAATTAATGGCACGAGGTGGTCGCAAGACTCCTCCCCCACCTAATCGCACACCCATAGTGACTATAATCCATTCACAAGATAATATCCCCCCTCAAACAGCAACAACTTCAACCGAAGATCCTCAGATCACAGTTGAGCCAACAACCCCTAATCCTACAGGCGGTGATATACAAGAAATTTTTAGACAATCTCTTATTAAATCACACAAAGCCTTTGCTAGTCTCAGGCAACCACATCGCCCGTGGGATCAACCTTTAGACTTCTCAGAAGTCAGAGAACAACTAGGTGATATAGAACCTACTGTGAATCCTGCAGATCCAAATACAAATCCTGCTGCAGGAGGATCTGGGATACCTCCTCCACCACCTCCCGCATCTCCTTCTTCTTCTGGAAGTGATTCCTCTTTTGACCAAGGAAAATCACCTTCTCAGCCTTCTACACCCACTACCCCAATGGAAAATCAGAACAACCCTGCTAGACCATGGTTGGACCAGGATGTTGTAGCGGTACCTAGTGCCCAACATCCTTTGCCTAAACACCCGGAGAAATGGCTTCCTAATTTTGATCCCGATGCAAAACAGATAGCAGAAGATCATATCAAAAAATTTATGTTAGCCATCAGACTCCGGAACGTTGAACATAAAGATGTTGTCTGTAGGTTGTTCCCTTACACCTTTGAGGGTAATGTGTCCACTTGGTTCTTTGCCCAGCAGCCTCACACCATAGTGTCTTGGGAAAAGTTTGAGTCAACTTTTTTAGAAAAATTTGGAGATGGCAAACCTCCGGAAGTCTTAGTCATGGATCTTTCAAACTTGAAAATGAATGCTAAAGAAAAAGTTAAAGATTTTAATCAAAGATTTTTAACACTTAAGAATAGAATCCCTGCAGACTCTATGCCTGTAGAAAGCCTTGTAATAGCTTACTACACTAAAGCTCTACATCAAAGTATAGCTATTTGGGTGAAAAGATCCAAAAAGGCAACGTTGTTAGAAGCCTTTGAAGAAGCTACGCAAATTGAAAAAGACATTCTTAGTCTTAAGGACTCCTCTAGCAACGAGACTGAGACTGTGTCTTCTTCCAAGAAGAAGATTGAAATTCTTCCCAGGCCTACACAGAACAAAACACAAACCGAAAGCTCTCATTTGGAAAATTTAACCAAAGTTGTACAGAAGTTATCTAACCAAGTCATAGATTTAAAAAGGTCAACCGAGGAAGCCTCTTCGAGTAAAGGACCCTACAAACCTCCCTTCCGAAAGCCTTTTCCAACTGGCCGACCTAATCCAAACCCCGAAGGCTTGAACCTAGAAAGTTTGCAATATGCTCTACAGACAATTCTAGGATCCCAAGATGACTTGTTGCCTCCTGAAATCCCTCAAGAGGAAGTCGAGCAGGAAACAACCCAAGAGGAAGAGTCTTCTCCAAATATCTTTGGTCACCTCTCAGATAGTACCTTCCAAGCTAACTTTGAGACTGTGCACCCTTACAATACTAGGAGCAAGACCGCAAACAAACCTCCTGCCGATAATACCGCAACTCTACCTCCAAAGCCATCTAAATCAGTAGAAACTAAACAGAGTAATGCTAGCCCTAAAATAGATTATGATGTTGTTGAAGACCTTAAGAAATTATGGGCTAACATTTCTATTTATGAGTTGTTGAAATTTCCATTTTTACAGAAAATGTTGCAAAATATTTCAGATAATGGCAAGAATGGTAATTCAAATGGTAATAAGGTTGTGCGAAGCAAAGTTCCACAGAAGACTTCCACGAAAGATAATCCGGATCCTCAAGACAAAGGAAGCCTTCCTGTACCAAATGTAAATAATGTAAATAACAATGTAAATAGTGTAAATAATTCAGATAAGGTAGTCTTAGAAAATGCGAGTAAGAAACCACAAGCTACTACTTTAAACACTCGCAAGAATGTACCTCCTTTTCTTTTAACTTTCGAAATCTTCAACAGAAATGTGCATAACTGTATGATTGACTCGGGAGCATCATCAAATGTGATTCCTTGGTCAGTCTACCAAAAGATTAATGCTGAAGTAGAGCGATCTTCTTTGAAAATCATACAACTTGATAGAACAGATGTTAAAGTTATAGGCGAATTGAAAAATGTATTGATTAGATTATCGTCTAACCCAAAGGTTCATCAAGTTATCGATATAATTGTGGTTGATATTCCAGAAGTGTATGGTATGTTTTTGAGTAGGGATTGGTCGGAGCAGCTACATGGTTACTTCGCAACAGACTGGTCTCACTTATGGCTTCCAGAAAACGGCAAGCCCAACAAGATCAGGGTGAATCGAGAGTGTTACCTCAAGTTCACGGTGACAGACTTGAATGACCCCAATGAACCATATACACCTCCGCCAGATTCACCTGAAGTCCAAGGAATGGACACCTACTTCAGAAATTTCACGGCTGAAGTTTCACCTATCAACAATTCACAACAACGATCCGAGATCAAAGCATATACGCAACCAACAACTTCTATCCAAAAGTCCAGTGAACCTGATAAGAATCAAGTTTGGTCTTTATACTTCGATGGTTCTAAGTCTAAAGAAGGAGCTGGCGCAGGTTGCGTCATCATTGATCCAGCAGGTAATAAAACATTATTGGCTTGTAGATTAGAATTTGAATGTACTAACAATGTTGCAGAATATGAGGCTTTGCTACAAGGTCTCAGAAAAGCCTTAGACATGCACATTCAAAATATAGTTGTATTCGGTGACTCAGAGATAGTAGTCAAGCAGGTGAGAAATTCTATACATTGTCTTACCCCGCATCTCAAATGTTACCAATCTGAGGTATGGAGTTTAATAAACGAATTTTCTGCGTTTAATATAAATTCCATCCCTAGATCAAGTAATGCCGAAGCAGATCTACTCGCTAATGTTGCCTCTAAACTTCTTCCTGCAGAAGGCTTATCTCCAAATGCATTCTCCGTGGAGCTATTGTTTCGACCATATGTTCCAGATAACATCACGAACTGGAGAGTATTTGATGATGATCAACAGATCATAAACTTTCTACACATGGAGGAAACCTTCCAAGGAGTTTTGATAGATGAACAAACACATGATGATAATTTGCACGATTTTACGGTAATACCTAATCCGAAATATCCTGAAGTTCTATCGAACATGGTAAATTCCATACCCAAATCTGTTGCTAGACTAGAAAAGTTTTATGATTTTGAAGATAAATTTAAAAAGACGGTCAATTGTAAAACCAACAGTTCCTCGTTGTCTTATGAAAAAGTCAATTTAGGAACTAGTGAAAACCCTCAGTATATCAACTTAGGCTTGGGATGTTCTAAGCAAGAAAAAGCTGCTTTTGTTAAATTATTTAAAGAATTTAAGGATGTATTTGCTTGGACTTATGATGATCTTAAGACATTCGATCCTAACATTATACAACATGTTATCCCAATGAAACCCCAAACCTTGCCTTTCCAACAGAAACTGAGGAAAATTCATCCTAAACTGGAACCGAACGTACAAAAAGAATTGAATAAACTCCTTAGTGCTAAAATAATTTTTCCTGTTAGACACACTCAATGGGTATCCAACCTCGTCCCAGTACGGAAGAAAAACAGGGAAATTCGACTTTGTGTCAATTTCCGAAATCTCAACAAAGCGTCTGATAAAGATCATTATCATGTCCCTCCCATGGAACAGATACTTCAACAAGTTTCTGGTTCTGAAAGGCTGTCCTTATTGGATGGTTTCTCCGGATACAACCAAGTCTTGATGTCTCCGCCAGACCAGTTAAAAACTACCTTCCGTACCCCGTGGGGCACTTATGCTAATCGCAAAATGCCTTTCGGATTGATTAATGCTGGTGCTACCTTTCAGAGAGCAATGGATATTGATTTCCGAGGCTTGATCAATCACTCTGTAGTAGTCTACCTAGATGATGTGACCATTTATTCCAAAAACAAAGACGATCATCTAGCTCACCTACGAGCCGTTCTGCTACGATGTCGTAAATTCGGCATCTCCTTGAACCCAAAGAAGTCCATCTTTGCGGTAGAATAGGGTAAACTACTAGGATTCATTGTGTCTAGCGATGGAATGATTATTGACCCTGAGAGGACCCAAGTCATCGCTAAACTTCCCCCACCCACTTCCAAGAAATCCATGCAATCCTTCCTTGGCCAGATTAATTTCGTGAGAAGATTTGTCCCCAGTTTCTCCGAAATGGTCAGGCCTCTCCATAATCTGATTAAGAAGGACACCCAATATCAATGGGGACCCACTGAGAATCAATCTTTTAACGATATAAAGAAGGATATAATTGATGCTCCTTCTCTCATGAGCCCTGATTTCTCTCAAGACTTTACACTCTATCCTTTTGCCTCTGATCGTTCCTATGTCGCAGTTCTAACTCAGAAGAATGCCGAGAACAACGAAGTACCCATCGCCTTTATGAGCTCTACTTTCAAAGGCGCTGAACTTAACTACCCAGCGGTCGATCGGCAATCCTACGATGTCTTCAAGGCAGTTAAGCATTTCCGGTCTTATCTTCTGAAGTCGAGAACGAAGGTCATTGTTCCTTACCCTGCAGTTAGGAAGTTGTTAGTGCAAAAAGAGTTAGGAGAGAAAAGAGCCAACTGGGTCACCTCCTTGCAGGAGTATGACCTAGAAATTACTCCAGCTCAGATCATGAGAGGCCAAGGGTTATGTAAATTGGTAGTTGATTCAGAAACTGAACAAAAAGAAGATAGTGACACATCCGTCCTAGAACAACGCGATCACAGTTTGATTTGTTGCACACAAAACCTAGTCAGTCCTTGGTACAACGATATTAGACACTGTCTTCAACATGGATCAGCACCCCGTCACCTTGACCCTGCCAAAAGAAGATCCTTGAGACTAAAGTCTGCCTCCTTTCACCTAGTTAATGGTTTACTGTTTCGTCAAAATTTTGATGGCGTACTGATGCGTTGTCTTGAAAAGGACGAAGCAGAGAAAGTTTTGCTCGAGTTGCATGCAGGTGAAGCTGGTGGTCACTTCGGTGGCGATACCACTTCTCATAAAGTATTAAGAGCCGGTTATTACTAGCCAACACTTTTTAGAGATGCCCTCGCCTTATGCCAAAAATGTATCATTTGTCAGAAAGCGTCAGGGCAATTGCAAAAACCAGGCTTCCCCTTGCAACCCGTCACAGTTGATTCTCCTTTCCAGCAATGAGGCCCTGATATCATTGGTCCTATTAACCCTCCATCCTCACAACAACACAAGTACATTGTGACAGCCACTGATTACTTTACTCGATGGTCTGAAGTCGTCGCGCTAAAAAATGTTAACACAAGTCAGGTGATCGCTTTCCTTAACTCGCATATCATTACCCGTTTTGGTATCCCTGATTGTCTAGTCTTTGATAACGCTTCATAATTTTCTTCTCTTGAAATGAGTGAGTTCACCTTAGAAAAAGGAATAAAGATGAAGTACTCTGCTAGTTATTACCCCCAGGGCAATGGCCTAGCAGAGTCAACAAACAAGAACTTGATCAAGATTATCAAGAGGACTGTGGCTGAAAATCACAAGAACTGGCACAACGCACTGTTGAATACATTATGGGCTGATGGGGTAACACCCAAAGCTACTATAGGTAATTCCCCTTTTTTCCTCGTTTATGGCAGAGATGCCATTCTACCTCCTCATGTTCTTCTTCCTTCGCTCCAATTGTCACAAAAGGTTCAATAAGAAGAATGTCCTCCTTTAGAAAGTCATATTAACACTCTGATGAAGTTAGAAGAAGTAAGAATCCAAGCCAATCATAAACTAAATCAACATCAACAACTGATTAAAAGCTGCTTCGATTCTAATTCTGCTCCTGATAGAAATTTTGAAGTAGGCGATCTCGTCTTAAAGTGGGACAAATCACACGAAGGGAAGGGAGAACACACTAAATTTCAAAATTTGTGGCTTGGGTCGTTCTTGATTGCTGAAAAGTTGGGTCCTAGTTCCTTTCATTTGCAGAATCTTGAAGGACAGCTTCACACCTACTCGGTGAATGGCCAGGTCCTGAAAAGATACTTTGCTTGATTTCTATCCTTGTATATTATGTAAATATTTCCTTTTTTTATTTTTGGCCTTTGTTTTCGTTTCTGATTTCAATTTGATTGATCAGTTTGGTGTGTTTTGTGTGTTTTGAGACATATGCATGCTTATACACTGAATCATTCAGACATAGGTCATAGAAAATTTCTTCACTGAAATAACTTCTAAAAGATTGTACAAACATCAGTGATATGTATTTCTAAAAATGATATTGGAAAATGTTGTTTGAAAGACGTTTACTATTTCAGTCTCTAAGTGAAATTTGTCATGGTTATCTTTATCTTTTTACGCTGTCCATTTTCCGTAAAGGAATGACTCAAAAAAAGGATGTCTCCCTGTCAAAGTAAGTTGTTTTAGAAATAAAACATTTATGGATATGAATAAGGACAGTATTTAAAAAACTCTGATGAGGTCTGAAAAATATGAGAACATATCAAGATTTTTCAGCGTCACCCCGCTCAGTTATCTATAAAAGAAAAACAAAATAAAAATATTAATAAGAGCTGTGGGAAGTGTTTGTAAACCCGCTGGGATACTGAACAGCTTCGTTGGCAGCGGGGCAATGCAAGCATGGCGCCCAGACAACTTTGTCGGGGTACTGAACAGGCCTGCTGGCAGCGAAGCAATGTCGGGTAAATGAAAATCTGTAAAATTATAAGAAACCTCTTTTAAAAGTCCTTTATTCTAATTTAGAGCTTCTTGACAGGACAAAGACGTCCGAGTGGGTTAATTGGAAACCCTGTCGAGGCTATGGACGCCTGCTGGCAGCAGTGGCCATGCTAACAGTATTGAATATTTTATCATAAAAATCATGACTTCCTGATCTTTAAAGACTGTTTTTGGTTTGCATCTTTAAAAACATCGTTGAAAAAGATAATTGATGATGATGTTAGTACGATTTTCCGATGGTTGTTTTGAGTTGAAATTTTCTTTGCTGTCCTGTTCTGAATTCATTTCTTATGACAGAGATAATTGCTTCGCCCAGCGTGTCGCCATTGTTGGCAGCCAATCAATTTTTTATCTTGCCCTAAAAAGATGCCTACACCCCTTGTGTCGTTAACGACAAATCATCGTCGCATTGTGCAACAAGACCTCATATTCATTTTTGCGACAATTGCAATTTGGTTTCGCTTCAATTTTCACAACTGAAAGTGTGAAAACACCTTTTTCGTTGCTTAGATTGTCGTCGTCTTTTATTGATTTTGCTGAAAGACACTTGATCATTGGTTTATCACATTACCGCAAAAGATTTTTTTAAACTTATGTCCTTCTAGCATACTCTATCTTGATCGCGCATTTGGATGTTGTTTGATTACTAAGCCATTGAGCATGAAGATTTACTGGTTACCTTTGACCCTATAAAAGTTGTGATTGATTTTGGTCTTATATGCTTTAGTCCTTATTTCTATGAGCTCTTGACTTATTGATCATATGAGATTTTTGGTTGCAATGAAATATAAACATTTGGATGTGCAACGAATGCATTGGTAAGTTTATAGGGTCGATTTGGGAATAAAACAATGGTTTGAGTTTAACAAAAGCGCATTGATTAATCTTTTGATTCCAATTTTAAATCGATGCTTTGTGTATTGTTTTATGAGTTGATATTACATTGAGCGTTCATAGTTTTAAACTATGCTCTGGCATGATTGAATTAACAGCAGTTTAAAACGTTTGATTGACACGACAGATCGTGGTTAATGTTGGATTTCATGTTGAACAAAACTGTATACTTGGCGCATGATGATAACATATGGTGTTGGTTCTATTCCAAATGATTGGCACATTGATATGGTTGTACACCTGTTTGGTTGGCCGATACATATGTTTAAACAATTATGATTATGGATTGAATAGCACTGTACACAGTTATTAATACATTGCGTGGCGGTGGTAATCCCACCACCTTCACATGCATGTAGTTAATTTCGGCCTCCCTGAGCGCTAAAATTGTTAAACCCTATCGTTTTTTACCCTAAACATTGTTTTGTCCAAGTTCAAACCCCACCATGCACAGAAGCTATGGCTCCTGTCGTAAGGGCCGAGCCCAACAGGTGCCAATCACTGTTAATGTTTGATGGTGCGTATAGCGACTTGGAAGAGTTTGGGTGGCTTCCGTTTATAAGGAAATTGGATGGTTATAACCTCATTGTGGCTCGGCAATTTGCATTGCCGTTCGATGGCTGCCGAGCCAAAGTTGGAGATGTCCAGCTTGAAATCACTGAACAATTTCTCATCTCGGCAACCAGCCTGCCTGTTACAGGACAGAAGTGGTCCAAAAGATGCAAGGTTGACGATGTCCCATGGACATTGTTATTTCAATCTCGGACAGTGAACTCATGCAACAGAGGTTTACCTGGGAAGATGTTGAAACCCCGCTGGTATGATCTCTTGATGATTATCAAGCAATTCGTTACTTGTGAAGGAAGGTATGGGTTCATTTTCTTGTTTCACCTGCGTTTATTAATGGTGTTTATGGGTTTCGAACTTAGTATGCCCCATTATTTGCATCGAAGTTTGTTCAAAATGGCTAAAAGGTACAAACACAGCCAAGCTGACACCAGCCTCTTCCATTTGGGGTTGATTAAAATGATAGTGGTCTACGAGTTTAGGTTGCGTGGTGATTGTTGGGATGATTTCCTTAGTCTTAATGGTTTCGAAGAGTTGGACCCCCCACAGGTTGATAAGCCCGTGGTGACCGAGACCAAACCTACCCCTGTGCCTTATAGCGTTTTACTACCCAGACCTAAACCCGACCCACCTACAAGTTTGCCTATGGCTGTGACTAAACATGCCGAAGTTGATAAACCTGCGACCAAAAAGCCAAAACCTAAGACTGGTGCTAATTTGAAAGGCAAGAAAAATGCAAGGTTAATATCGCGCATGGCGAGGAATAAACCCAAGCCCCCTGTTAAATTAGAGCCTATCGTGGTCAGCGAAGACTCTGATTCTGAAGTTGAACGTTTTCTTGCCGATGAGTATCCTTACTTGGAAGGCTTGTGCAACAAAACTCCTTATGATTTTGTCAAGAATTTGCCACCCTGTCTGCGGGATAACCCTGACTTCCCTGGTATTGAACCACCCCATGAAACACTTGGTGGATCATCGAAACCCTCGACTGATCAACCGATTGCTGCACCTTGTGATCAATGTGGGTTATGGTTGGAAAGATACTACTTGGATGTACCTACGTTGCAGTCCAGAATCCACGATTTGGAAAGCCAAGTGGCAAAGCTCACTGGCCAGAATTCAAAGGTGCAACCCTCCGATAAGAAGCAACGAACTACGGGTTCAATCCTGTTCAAAAATGTCGAGTCTACTACTGCAATTGTCAATTCAAAATTGACATAGTCTCAGCAACTGTGATGGTATAATTTTCATTCATTTATATTACACTTTCATAAACTCTATGTACATATTTCACTTGCTCTGTTTCATAAGCATGCTTTGTTGTATATAATTTTCGCCATCGTTTGAGATTTGATTGGATTTGTTTTTGATTCAGTGAATCATCGAATAGATATGATTGTTCAAATTTAGTTCGATGCTCTGTTAATAAGACAAGTTGTTAATATTTGTAAAAATTGACTATGTTGGTATCCCGATTTTTCGAATATAGCCAATGGTATAATTCGAATTGGTTATGATGTGAGTATGATTGATAAATGAGCTAACTGTTTCAATTTCCTTTGACCAAATTTCATACTTTTCTGGATACTTAACCAATTGCAACTTATTCGATCCTTATATTGTTTGAATTAGATTCTGTTCACGGTTATGATATTGTTTCTATAAATAACTCAGTGAAGATTATGTTGATTATTGCCCAGTTCATGATGCCTCTGTTTGTTGATTGTGTGTTGATCAAACATAAAGATTTTTGAGTCGATATTCATGGAGTATCATTTCACCCGATTGCAATGGAAGCTATTTACATATCGTGCTTTTAACTAAGTGATATCAATTTGCTGTTATGATTATAATTGATTAATGGTAGTTACAACCATTGTTTTCGGTCATAAACGGTGAACTGTTTGAAACTCAGCGAATGTTTTATATGGTTGGATTCTATGGATAAAGTTATGCATGAAATCGTGACAGTTTTCTATATTGGCAATTCATTGAACGATTTGGATCTTATGAAAATCAATTGTTTTGTATCCCATACGATTTGGTTTACCATTGATGGCATTCATGGAACAGTCTTGTTAAGATTTGATTCGATTTTATGTCAATTGGGAAAACAGAGTATTCCTACTCTGTCCCGATTGTATTATGTTCGATTTGGTTTGATTTAAAGGATTATTTTTATTGAATCATTTGATTATTAAAATATGATTGGATTCAATTTGATTTGATTATATATCTGGTCCTGTTTACTATTCTAGACCAACTACAAAATCAGAAGATTCTGTAGCTAAGTCTATAGAGTCATTTTTTTTATTGTTTTCTTAATAATATACTCCTCTAACTTGATCTTTGTGTATAATACAGGAAAATTCGAATTGGCAATGGATATGAGGAGCAGTTGGAAGATATCTTAAGGATTTCACTTGCATTTTTAGTTACTTAGTTTAAGGGATTTTGGGATTATTCCGAGATTGTGTAAAACTATTTGCTATTATTCACAAGGATGTTTTACCTTGTGAGAAACCTATATAAACCTATGGTTTTGTAATAATCGATCATCCTCAGTTGGGGAAGAACAAGGATATAGAATTTTGATTCAGACTGGAGCAGAACTGGTGTCTTGTCATAGCTTTTGCTTTTCAATTTATCAACATTTTGTTCCATGTTTTGTATATCATTTTGTTTATGGTTTAGTATTACTTTTCTATCTAAATCAAATTCAAGTGATATAATCTTAATACTGTCATCTATATATTGTTTCTTCCAAATAGATAAAGGACATAATAGTTGTTGATTCTGTTTGTGAATGATAGCTTTGTCTTCTTCATAAATCGAATTGTAATCTATGAATTTACTGCATAATAGGTTTCCTTTTTGCATGAATTTATAATCAGAAAATTGTTATGATTTTCTTTTATGTATTGTTTGTCCTGTAACATACTTCAAGAAGCATCATAGCTGATCGTTTCCGAGAAGCTTTTGGACTAAACAGTGTGAATTTCTTCCTCCAAACAGCTTAAGAAGCAATCATACACAGGGCAGACTTGGAGCGTTTCTAGGTCAATTAGTATTTAGTTTACTATTTTCATTAAGTAGTTTAATATAGATGTAATCCTAGTTAGATTTATATTAGATCGTTTAATTTCGGTAAATTATATTAGATTGTTTAATTTCAGTTAGCTTTCTTTCTTATTCATAAATCATAAAATCAAAAAAGAGATCCTTGGTTTTCTTCGGGCAGTGAACACATAAGTTTTGCAGGTTTTAATCAAATCTGTAGGTTGCCCATAGTGTATATTTGTGAATAAAGAATGACCATAGCTGATAATTAAGTAGTTGATTTGAGTTATTACAATCATAAATAGTATCTTGTATGTATAATAGTTAGTAGTTTATAGTTAGAATAGTGTAGTTAGTTTAGTTTGTTTTATTAGTTTCTAGTTTCCTTTATTTTATTTAAGTTTCTTGTATTTAGTTATACTTTAGTTTGTTTTATTTAGTTTAGTAAGATTTCTTAGCTCAGATCATTTCTCTCTGTTTTTCATAGAAGACCTTAGAGCGGCCAACGGAGCCGTTAAACTCATCAGGGTGGTCCATTCCAAACGGCTTGGGTTATTTAGACAACCCCGAACCGGTTCCACTCTCTCAGTTGACGGACGGTCGATTTCGCCGGCCAACAAATGGGTGTATGGTATGTTTTTGAGTAGGGACTGGTCGGAGCAGCTACATGGTTACTTTGCAACAGACTGGTCTCACTTATGGCTTCCAGAAAATGGCAAGCCCAACAAGATCAGGGTGAATCGAGAGCGTTACCTCAAGTTCATGGTGACAGACTTGAATGACCCCAATGAACCATTTACACCTCCGACAGATTCACCTGAAGTCCAAGGAATGGACACCTACTTCAGAAATTTCACGGCTGAAGTTTCACCTATCAACAATTCACAACAACGATCTGAGATCAAAGCATATACGCAACCAACAGCTTCTATCCAAAAGTCCAGTGAACCTGATGAGAATCAAGTTTGGTCTGTATACTTCGATGGTTCTAAGTCTAAAGAAGGAGCTGGCGCAGGCTGCGTCATCATTGATCCAGCAGGTAACAAAACATTATTGGCTTGTAGATTAGAATTTGAATGTACTAACAATGTTGCAGAATATGAGGCTTTGCTACAAGGTCTCAGAAAAGCCTTAGACATGCACATTCAAAATCTAGTTTTATTCGGCGACTCAGAGATAGTAGTCAGGCAGGTGAGAAATTCTATACATTGTCTTACCCTGCATCTCAAATGTTACCAATCTGAGGTATGGAGTTTAATAAACGAATTTTCTGTGTTTAATATAAATTCCATCCCTAGATCAAGTAATGCCAAAGCAGATCTACTCGCTAATGTTGCCTCTAAACTTCTTCCTACAGAAGGCTTATCTCCAAACTCATTCTCCGTGGAGATATTGTTTCGACCATCTGTTTCAGATAACATCACGAACTGGAGAGTATTTGATGATGATCAGCAGATCCTAAACTTTCTACACATGGAGGAAACCTTCCAAGGAGTTGTGATAGATGAACAAACGCATGATGATAATTTGCACAATTTTACGGTAATACCTAATCCGAAATCTCCTGAAGTTCTATCGGACATGGTAAATTCCATACCCAAATCTGTTGCTAGACTAGAAAAGTTTTATGATTTTGAAGATAAATTTAAAAAGACGGTCAATTGTAAAACCAACAGTTCCTCATTGTCTTATGAAAAAGTCAATTTAGGAACTAGTGAAAACCCTCAGTATATCAACTTAGGCTTGGGATGTTCTAAGCAAGAAAAAGCTGCTATTGTTAAATTATTTAAAGAATTTAAGGATGTCTTTGCTTGGACTTATGATGATCTTAAGACATTCGATCCTAACATTATACAACATGTTATCCCAATGAAACCCCAAACCCTGCCTTTCCAATAGAAGCTGAGGAAAATGCATCCTAAACTGGAACCGACCGTACAAAAAGAATTGAATAAACTCCTTAGTGCTAAAATAATTTTTCCTGTTAGACACACTCAATGGGTATCCAACCTCGTCCCAGTACGGAAGAAAAACGGGGAAATTCGACTTTGTGTTGATTTCTGAAATCTCAACAAAGCGTCTGATAAAGATAATTATGTTGTCCCTCCCATGGAACAGATACTTCAACAAGTTTCTGGTTCTGAAAGGCTATCCTTATTGGATGGTTTCTCCGAATACAACCAAGTCTTGATGTCTCCGCCAGACAAGTTAAAAACTACCTTCCGTACCCTGTGGGGCACTTATGCTTATCGCAAAATGCCTTTCGGATTGATTAATGCTGGTGCTACCTTTCAGAGAGAAATGGACATTGCTTTCTGAGGCTTGATCAATCACTCTGTAGTAGTCTACCTAGATGATGTGACCGTTTATTCCAAAAACAAAGACGATCATCTAGCTCACCTACGAGTCGTTCTGCTACGATGTCGTAAATTCGGCATCTACTTGAACCCCAAGAAGTCCATCTTTGCGGTAGAACAGGGTAAACTACTAGGATTCATTGTGTATAGCGATGGAATGATTATTGACCCCGAGAGGACCCAAGTCATCTCTAAACTTCCCCCACCCACTTCCAAGAAATCCATGCAATCCTTCCTTGGCCAGATTAATTTCGTGAGAAGATTTGTCCCCAGTTTATCCGAAATGGTCAGGCCTCTCCAGAATCTGATTAAGAAGGACACCCAATATCACTAGGGACCCACTGAGAACCAAGCTTTCAATGATATAAAGAAGGATATAATTGATGCTCCTTCTCTCATGAGCCCTGATTTCTCTCAAGACTTTACACTCTATACTTTTGCCTCTGATCATTCCTATGCTGCAGTTCTAACTCAGAAGAATGTTGAGAACAACGAAGTACCCATCGCCTTTATGAGCTCTGCTTTCAAAGGCGCTGAATTTAACTACCCAGTGGTCGATCGACAAGCCTACATTGTCTTCAAGGCAGTTAAGCATTTCCGGTCTTATCTTCTGATGTCGAGAACGAAGGTCATTGTTCCTTACCCTGCAGTTAGGAATTTGTTAGTGCAAAAAGAGTTAGGAGAGAAAAGAGCCAATTGGGTCACCTCCTTGCAGGAGTATGACCTAGAAATTACTCCAGCTCAGATCGTGAGAGGCCAAGGGTTATGTAAATTGGTAGTTGATTCAGAAACTGAACAAAAAGAAGATAGTGACACGTCTGTCCTAGAACAACGCGATCACAGTTTGATTTGTTGCACACAAAACCTAGTGAGTCCTTAGTACGACGATATTAGACACTGTCTTCAACATGGATCAGCACCCCGTCACCTTGACCCTTCCAAAAGAAGATCCTTGAGACTAAAGTCTGCCTCCTTTCACCTAGTTAACGGTATACTGTTTCGTCAAAATTTTGATGGCGTACCGATGCGTTGTCTTGAAAAGGACGAAGCAGAGAAATTTTTGCTCGAGTTGCATGCAGGTGAAGCTGGTGGTCACTTCGGTGGTGATACCACTGCTCATAAAGTCTTAAGAGCTAGTTATTACTGGCCAACACTTTTTAGAGACACCCTCGCCTTATGCCGAAAATGTATCATTTGTCAGAAAGCGTCAGGGCGATTGCAAAAACCAGCCTTCCCCTTGCAACCCGTCACAGTTGATTCTCCTTTCCAGCAATGGGGCCTTGATATCATTGGTCCTATTAACCCTCCATCCTCACAAAAGCACAAGTACATTGTGACAGCCACTGATTACTTTACTCGATGGTCTGAAGCCGCCACGCTAAAAACTATTAACACAAGTCAGGTGATCGCTTTCCTTAACTCGCATATCATTACTCGTTTTGGTATCCCTGATTGTCTAGTCTTTGATAACACTTCATACTTTTCTTCTCTTGAAATGAGTGAGTTCACCTTAGAAAAAGGAATAAAGCTGAAGTACTCTGCTAGTTATTACCCCCAGGGCAACGGCCTAGTAGAGTCAACAAACAAGAACTTGATCAAGATTATCAAGAGGACTGTGGCTAAAAATCACAAGAACTGGCACAACGCACTGCTGAGTGCATTATGGGCTGATAGGGTAACACCCAAAGCTACTATAGGTAATTCCCCTTTTTTCCTCGTTTATGGAAGGGAAGCCATTCTACCTCCTCATGTTCTTCTTCCTTTGCTCCAATTGTCACAAAAGGTTCAAGAAGAAGAATGTCCTCCTTTAGAAAGTCGTATTAACGCTATGATGAAGTTAGAAGAAGTAAGAATCCAATCCAAGCATAAAATAAATCAACATCAACAACTGATTAAAAGCTGGTTTGATTCTAATTCTGCTTCTGATAGAAATTTTGAAGTAGGCGATCTCGTCTTAAAGTGGGACAAATCACACGAAGGGAAGGGAGAACACACTAAATTTCAAAATTTGTGGCTTGGGCCGTTCTTGATTGCTAAAAAGTTGGGTCCTAGTTCCTTTTGTTTGCAAAATCTTGAAGGACAGCTTGACACCTACCCGGTGAATGGCCAAGTCCTGAAAAGATACTTTGCTTGATTTCTATCCTTGTATATTATGTAAATATTTCCTTTATTTTTATTTTTGGCCTTTGTTTTCGTTTCTGATTTCAATTTGATTGATCAGTTTGGTGTGTTTTTGTGTGTTTTGAGACAGATGAATGCTTATACACTGAATCATTCAGACATAGGTCATAGAAAATTTCTTCGCTGAAATAACTTCTAAAAGATTGTACAAACATCAGTGATATGTATTTCTGAAAATGATATTGGAAAATGTTGTTTGAAAGACGTTTACTATTTCAGTCTCTAAGTGAAATTTGTCGTGGTTATCTTTATCTTTTTACGCTGTCCATTTTCCGTAAAGGAATGAATCAAAAAAAGGATGTCTCCCTGTCAAAGTAAGTTGTTTTAGAAATAAAACATTTCTGGAGATGAATAAGGACAGTATTTAAAAAAATCTTATGAGGTCTGAAAAATATGAGAACATATCAAGATTTTTCAGCGTCACCCTGCTCAGCTATCTATAAAAGAAAAACAAAATAAAAATATTAATAAGAGCTATGGGAAGTGTTTGTAAACTCGCCAGGATACTGAACAGGTCCGCTAGCAGCGGGGCAATGCAAGCATGGCGCCAAGACAACTTCGTCGGGGTACTGAACAGGCCTGCTGGCAGCGAAGCAATGTCGGGTAAATGAAAATCTGTAAAATTATAAGAAACCTCTTTTAAAAGTCCTTTATTCTAATCTAGA
>ML789219.1:23857-58447 GCA_009831015.1 Picea engelmannii | reverse complement strand
CTATGAGCTCTTGACTTATTGATCATATGAGATTTTTGGTTGCAATGAAATATAAACATTTGGATGTGCAACGAATGCATTGGTAAGTTTATAGGGTCGATTTGGGAATAAAACAATGGTTTGAGTTTAACAAAAGCGCATTGATTAATCTTTTGATTCCAATTTTAAATCGATGCTTTGTGTATTGTTTTATGAGTTGATATTACATTGAGCGTTCATAGTTTTAAACTATGCTCTGGCATGATTGAATTAACAGCAGTTTAAAACGTTTGATTGACACGACAGATCGTGGTTAATGTTGGATTTCATGTTGAACAAAACTGTATACTTGGCGCATGATGATAACATATGTTGTTGGTTCTATTCCGGATGATTGGCATGTTGATATGGTTGTACACCTGTTTGGTTGGCCGATACATATGTTTAAACGATTATGATTATGGATTGAATAGCACTGTACATAGTTATTAATACATTGCGTGGCGGTGGTAATCCCACCACCTTCGCATGCATGTAGTTAATTCTGGCATCCCTGAGCGCTAAAACTGTTAAACCCTATCGTTTTTGACCCTGTGCATTGTTTTGTCCAAGTTCAAACCCCACCATGCACAGAAGTTATGGCTCTTGTCGTAAGGGCCGAGCCCAATGGGTGCCAATCATTGTTAATGTTTGATGGTGCGTATAGATACTTGGAAGAGTTCGGGTGGCTTCCGTTTATAAGGAAATTCGATGGTTATAACCTCACTGTGGCTCGGCAATTTGCATTGTCATTCGATGGTTGCCGAGCCAAAGTTGGAGATGTCCAGCTTGAAATCACTGAACAATTTCTCAGCTCGGCAACCAGCCTGCCTGTTACAGGATAGAAGTGGTCCAAAGGCTGCAAGGTTGACGATGTCCCGTGGACATTGTTATTTCAATCTCGGATAGTGAACTCATGCGACAAAGGTTTACCTGCGAAGATGTTGAAACCCCGCTGGTATGATCTCTTGATGATTATCAAGCAATTCGTTACTTGTGAAGGTAGGTACGGGTTCATTTTCTTGTTTCACCCACGTTTATTAATGGTGTTTATGGGTTTCGAACTTAGTATGCCCCATTATTTGAATCGAAGTTTGTTCAAAATGGCTAAAAGGTACAAGCGCAGTCAAGCTGACACCAACCTCTTCCATTTGGGGTTGATTAAAATGATAGTGGTCTACGAGTTAAGGTTGTGTGGTGATTGTTGGGCTGATTTCCTTAGTCGTAATGGTTTCGAAGAGTTGGACCCCCCACAGGTTGATAAGCCTGTGGTGACCGAGAACAAACCTACCCCTGTGCCTTATAGCGTTTTACTACCCAGACCTAAACCCGACCCACCTACAAGTTTGCCTATGGTTGTGACTAAACATGTCGAAGTTGATAAACCTGCGACCAAAAAGCCAAAACCTAAGACTGGTGCTAATTCGAAAGGCAAGAAATATGCAAGGTTAATCTCGTGCATGGAGAGGAATAAACCCAAGCCCCCTGTTAAATTAGAGCCTATCGTGGTCAGCGAAGACTCTGATTCTGAAGTTGAACATTTTCTTGCTGATGAGTATCCTTACTCAGAAGGCTTGTGCAACAAACCTCCTTATGATTTTGTCAATAATTTTCCACCCTGTCTGCGGGATAACCTTTACTTCCCTGGTATTGAACCACCCCATGAAACCCTTGGTGAATCATCGAAACCCTCGACTGATCAACCGGTTGCTGCACCTTGCGATCAATGTGGGTTATGGTTGGAAAGATACTACTTGGATGTACCTACGTTGCAGTCCAAAATCCACGATTTGGAAAGCCAAGTGGCAAAGCTCACTGGCCAGAATGCAAAGGTGCAACCCTCCGATAAGAAGCAATGAACCACGGGTTCAATCCTGTTCAAAAATGTCGAGTCTGCTACTACAATTGTCAATTCAAAATTGACATAGTCTCAGCAACTGTGATGGTATAATTTTCATTCATTTATATTACACTTTCATAAACTTTGTGTACATATTTCACTTTCTCTGTTTCATAAGCATGCTTTGTTGTATATAATTTTTGCCATCGTTTGAGATTCGATTGGATTTGTTTTTGATTCAGTGAATCATCGAATAGATATGATTGTTCAAATTTAGTTCGATGCTCTGTTAATAAGAAAAGTTGTTAATATTTGTAAAAATTGACTATGTGGGTATCCCGATTTTTCGAATACAGTCAATGGTATAATTCGAATTGGTTATGATGTGAGTATGATTGATAAATGAGCTAACTGTTTCAATTTCCTTTGACCAAATTTCATACTTTTTTGGATACATAACCAATTGCAACTTATTCGATCCTTATATTGTTTGAATTAGATTCTGTTCACGATTATGATATTGTTTCTATAAATAACTCAGTGAAGATTATGTTGATTATTGCCCAGTTCATGATGCCTCTGTTTGTTGACTGTGTGTTGATCAAACATAAAGATTTTTGAGTCGATATTCATGGAGTATCATTTCACCCGATTGCAATGGAAGCTATTTACATACCGTGCTTTTAACTAAGTGATATCAATTTGTTGTTATGATTATAATTGATTAATGGTAGTTACAACCATTGTTTTCGGTCATAAACGGTGAACTATTTGAAACTCAGCGAATGTTTTCTATGGCTGGATTCTATGGATAAAGTTATGCATGAAATCGTGAAAGTTTTCTATATTGGCAATTCATTGAACGATTTGGATCTTATGCAAATCAATTGTTTTGTATCCGATATGATTTGGTTTACCATTGATGGAATTCATGGAACAATCTTGTTAAGATTTGATTCGATTTTATGTCAATTGGGAAAACAGAGTATTCCTACTATGTCCCGATTGTATTATGTTCGATTTGGTTTGATTTAAAGGATTATTTTTATTGAATCATTTGATTGTTAAAGATGATTGGATTGGATTTGATTTGATTATATATCTGGTCCTGTTTACTATTCTAGACCAACTACAGAATCAGAAGATTTTGTAGCTAAGTCTATAGAGTCATTTTTTTATTGTTTTCTTAATAATATACTCCTCTAACTTGATCTTTGTGTCTAATACAGGAAAATTCGAATTGGCAATGGATATGAGGAGCAGTTGGAAGATATCTTAAGGATTTCACTTGCATTTTTAGTTACTTAGTTTAAGGGATTTTGGGATTATTCCCATATTGTGTAAAACTATTTGCTATTATTCACAAGGATGTTTTACCTTGTGAGAAACCTATATAAACCTATGGTTTTGTAATAATCGATCATCCTCAGTTGGGGAAGAACAAGGATATAGAATTTTGATTCAGACTGGAGCAGAACTGGTGTCTTGTCATGACTTTTGCTTTTCAATTTATCAACATTTTGTTCCATGTTTTGTATATCATTTTGTTTATGGTTTAGTATTACTTTGCTATCTAAATCAAATTCAAGTGATATAATCTTATTACTGTCATCTATATCTTGTTTTTTCCAAATAGATAAAGGACATAACAGTTGTTAATTATGTTTGTGAATGATAGCTTTGTCTTCTTCATAAATCGAATTGTAATCTATGAATTTACTGCATAATAGGTTTCCCTTTTGCATGAATTTATAATCAGAAAACTGTTATGATTTTCTTTTATGTCTTGTTTGTCCTGTAACATACTTCAAGAAGCAGCATAGTTGATCGTTTCCGAGAAGCTTTTGGACTAAACGGTGTGAATTTCTTCCTCCAAACAGCTTAAGAAGCAATCATACACAGGGCAGACTTGAAGCGTTTCCAGGTCAATTAGTATTTAGTTTACTGTTTTCATTAAGTAGTTTAATATAGATGTAATCCTAGTTAGATTTATATTAGATCGTTTAATTTCGGTAAATTATATTAGATTGTTTAATTTCAGATAGCTTTCTTTCTTATTCATAAATCATAAAATCAAAAAAGAGATCCTTGGCTGTCTTTGGGCAGCGAACACATAAGTTTTGCAGGTTTTAATCAAATCTGTAGGTTGCCCACAGTGTATATTTGTGAATAAAGAATGACCATAGCTGATAATTAAGTAGTTGATTTGAGTTATTACAATCATAAATAGTATCTTGTATGTATAATAGTTAGTAGTTTATAGTTAGAATAGTGTAGTTAGTTTAGTTTGTTTTATTAGTTTCTAGTTTTCTTTTATTTTAGTTAAGTTTCTTGTATTTAGTTATACTTTAGTTTGTTTTATTTAGTTTAGTAAGATTTCTTAGCTCAGATCATTTCTCTCTAGTTTTCATAGAAGACCTTAGAGCGGCCAACGGAGCCGTTAAACTCATCAGGGTGGTCCATTCCAAACGGCTTGGGTTATTTAGACAACCCCAGACCAGTTCCACTCTCTCAGTTGACGGACGGTCGATTTCGCCCGCCAACAGGTAGCCAGAAGAACATCATCTCAGCAGAGGTCATCAAGAGGCTGGCTCTGTCAATAACACTGCACCCACAACCCTACACCATTGGATGGCTCCGCCAAGGAAGTGATCTTCGTGTCAGCCAACAGTGTCGATTGTCATACGACATCAAGCCCTTCAAAGATGAGGTATTGTGTGACGTTGCTCCTCTCAAAGTTTGTAATGTTCTGATCATCCAACCTTATTTATGGAAACGTCATGTTGTATATGAGTCTAAGCCTCATAGTTTTATTATTACTTTGAACAGGAAATTGTACAGGATACCCGAGGCAGTCCCTCCTAGTGCTATTTCCTTGATCTCTTCTAAGAAATGCAGGAAGGTTATCTCTCAGAATATGAAATTTATCTTCGTCGTGATTCTCTCTTAGAGTGAGCAAGAGATCGTAGCCACATACAGGGACTCCGTGACCGATCTCTCCACACAAAAAAAATAAGAGGATAAGGTCGTGGAAGAATACTCAGATATCTTATGTTCTCTTACCGGGGTACCTCTGCACTGCCAGGTCAAGCATCCCATCGATCTAACCCCAGGCGCACTGCTACCCAATGGGCCAGTATACCGTCTCTCTTTGCTATAAAATAAGGAGATCAAGAGGCAGATCCAAGAAATACTCCACAACAGGAACATTCGTCCCAACTCATCAGCTTGTGGGAGCCTAATCATGTTGGTGCAGAAGAAAGATGAGAGCTGGAGACTCTCCATTGATTACCAAGCCCTGAATAAAATCACAATCTGAAACTTGTACCCGATTCCCCAAATCGACGACTTCCTTGATCAAATCACAGGGGCCAAATACTTTAGTAAGATTGATCTAAAGTCTGGCTACCACCAGGTCCCAATAGAACAAACATATGTATGGAAGACTGCCTTCAAGTCAAAAGAAGGTCTTTTTGAATGGTTGGTCATGCCCTTTGGTTTGAAAAATGCTCCAACAACTTTTATGAGGATGATGGATGATATCCTATGACCTTTCACCAATACTTTTGTAGTGGTGTATCTGGATGACATCCTCATCTACAACAAGACTTGGGAGGAACACTTGTAGCATATTCAACAAGTTCTACACACCCTGTGACAGCACAAACTATATGCAAACTTGGAAAAATTCTCCTTCGACATGGACAAAGTCCTTTAATTAGGCTACATTGTTGATCGACATGGTGTGCATGTGGATCCAACTAAGATCCAGGTCATCCATGACTGGCCAGCCCAAACCACACTCACTGAACTTCGGAGCTTCTTCGGCCTCACCAATTTCTATCGTAGGTTCATGTTGGGATTCTCTCATATCGCATGGGCCCTCAGCCAAGTAACTAGGGGTGGCAGTAAGGAAAAATTTGTGTGGGGCCTGCCCCAACAACAAGCCTTCGAGGACTTGAATAATCATTTGTGCTCATCCCTAATACTTTCATTACCAAACCTACAACATCTCTTTGATATTGAGATAGATTCTTCAGACTATGTTTTGGGTGTCGTTCTCACTCAACATGGCCACCCCATGGCATATCATAGTGAGACACTATCAGATGTTGTCCGTAAGTACCCTACTTATGACAAAGAAATATACTCCATTATGTAATCCTGCCGCTAGTGGATACATTACATTCTTGGGAAGGATATAGTCATCCACACTGATCACAATCCACTACAGTTCATGCAGACCCAAGGAAAATTGCAAAATGACTGACATCAGAAGTGGTCCACATACTTACAACAATTCCACCTCAACATCATGTATAAAAAAGGAAGTACCAACTGATTTTTTGATTGCCTCAGTCGACCTCCAGTCATGAAACTCACTACGGTTCTAGACTCTTGTGGCCACAAGACCTCCAGATGGCCCCACCTCTATGAGAAAGACCCTGACTTCTCCACCACCTACCAAATTTTGGGCGCTAACTCAGTGGGCACTAATTTCCATCTTCAAGATGGGTTGTTGTGTCGTCTGGGCCATCTCTATGTTCCATCAAGAAAGCACGTGAAGAATATTTGGGAAGCTCACTATAGTTGGGCGGCAAGAAACTTTGGCGTCAAAAAGTTAGTGTCAGTGTTGTAGAAAAATTTCTACAAGTCGAAACTTCGACAGGATGTCAGAAAGTATATCAGGTCCTACACTACCTGCACTATTTACAAACCAACTACAAAGAAATAGGACATGTACACCCCTCTTTCTACTCCTGACAGGGCATGGGTATCCATCTCAATGGACTACATGTCAGGCCTCCCATCCACCAAGAGGGAAAATGATTGTGTTTTTGTGGTTGTTGATCGCTTTTCCAAGATGGTGATTCTAGCCACCTGCAAGAAGAACATGACAATAGAATTCACTGCCAATCTCTTCTTTGAATGAGTATGGGTGCATTTTGGAATCCCACAAACCATTATCTCAGACTGTGACAGTCGTTTCCTCAACACATTCTGGTCGAGCCTCTGGTCACTACTAGATACCAAGCTCACCAAATCCACTGCCTTCCACCCCAAGAAAGATGGCCAAATCGAGGTCGTCAATCAGATGATCGTACATATCCTGCTCATGTACAATTCAAAACACCCCCGCACATGGGATGAGAGTCTCCCCTATGTCCAACATATCTACAATCGAGCCCTACACATCTCAACTTGCCACAGCCCCTTTCAAGTGGGGTTGGGATTCCAACCATTGGGACCCATGGATGTTGCACTACCCCTAGAAACCACCTCGGCTGACTCGTCCCCTGCTCCACCAGAAGCTAACAAAGCCACCCAGTTCATTGAGTGGATCTATCACATCCGCCAATAGGTTCAAGATATTTTACAGAAGTCTAATGACAAGTACAAGAAGTGCCATGATCAACATCAGGGGCTACATAAGTTTCATGAGGGCGGAAAATTTTGGTTTCACTTGCAGAAAGAATGCCTTATAGGGCCCCATTGAAAGCTTCTCCCACTCCGTTATGGGCCATACACCATCACCAAGGCTATGGGTGACAATTATTTTGAGCTCAACATTCCCCTTTCCTTGGCCTACATCCCTTCTTCAACGTGGCTCTCCTTCAACCATATTTCCCACCATTATTGGACACCTCAGATATAGCAGAGCAGTTGACACCAACAAAGCTCAACCCTGACTACATGCGACAGGAATCTAGTGATCATATTGTGGACACACAAATCAAGGGCACTTGACAACAAAGGATCCAGCTTTATCAATTATTCAAAGAAGGGAAGCTCCTACACCAAGGCAAGTGGCTCACCCGGGGCTAAAATCAACAAACATTTCCTCATATGATGGGGGAACTCAACGCAATGGAGACCTTTGATTTCTAAGGAGGGAGCATTGATCCAGGTGGATATCGGTGGTGTTATCACTTTGTAATTCCCAAAGGTTTTCAATGGTAGAGGAAATTGACAGAGGCAACTTATCAAAACCACTTTTGAAACTGAGATCTAGCCCTGCCAGTTTCAGAGAGGGATCTCTCTGTATGATTTGGATTTGTTTATGTTTTTAGATATTAGGCTAGTTGTGATAGTCTGAATTTGTTTGTTGGTTTATAAAAGTTGGTTGAAGGAATTCATTAAATTTCCATTGGGCTATGGGGTCTGTATTAAAGATCAGAATCAGATGCAACTTTTTATGAGGTTTCTTCACAGGGAAAGATAGTAAAACAATTGGATATATTAATATTTAATCAGATGGATAAGACAGAAAAGGTGAGAAATCCACCAAGAAAAGGAGAAGCTAAGAATTCCCTTACTTAATATCAGATGAAAAACATATAGACCATTAAAAGACCAGAAATAGAGTATGCAAGATAAATTATGTTCTATTGACTTCCTTTTAATGATTAGAATATGAAAAACATAAATGATCATAGAGAATAGAAATACATTCAACAGAGAAAGAGAAACATCAGCAACAATTTAACACAAGAATCCTCTAAATTGGCATGTTTTATTACTAGTCGATCATTTTGAAAAGATTACACAATAACTCCTTGGGTGAAAAAATCAACCCTCAATAATTCAAAGGAAGAAGTATTTATACAATAGTTTACATCTGATCCTGTCATAAATGACCGAGATATTATGGAGAAAAAATCTAACTAACTAGATCTCAAATTACAAAATATAGGAATGTTGTCGATCTATTTGGATCCTCGGTGCTGATTTTGTGGAAGCAGTTGATGAAGCCATATTCTTCGTCAAATCTAGGAAGATATTTGAAGTAATTGGTAGGGAAATAATGGAGTATGGGAGGTAAGACAAGAGGCTTATATATATCTTGGATTTTTACCGGTGTAGGAGTATGTACAGGGATTGTAACACTAGGCTTAACCTCTTGAGGATCATTAGGTTGAACATGCTCTTCATAAATTTTGACAGTATGATCTGAATCAGGATCATGAGAAGGGAAGAAATAATTAAAAATAAAACCTATCATATCTTAAATAAACTTCCAGCTTAAATACCTGATCTTTTCAGATGGTTCGATCATGTTTTAGGTTCTTCCTCCAGTGGAGTCTTTGAATTGGAACTGATCTAGAGTTGATTGGAGTTTCCAGGTGGATGATTCAGCCTTCTTGTGTCTGGTCATTTTCCACCATCAGTAATCAGATCTGGAACTTGATATGTTTTTCTGAGGAACAATTCCCTAGTATGGTCACCACTATGTTATCACTCTGTAATTTCTCAAGAAGAAGAAGAAATGGGCAGAGGTAACCACAAAACCACTTTGGAGTCAAGGATCTAGTCCTCCAAAACTCAAAGATGGATCTCTCTATATGATTTATCTTTGTTTGGATTGGATGTTAGGCTAGTTTTAAGAGTACAAGGTTTTTTGGTTTGTTTTTAAAATGTTTGGTTGGAACAGCAAGGAAAAAACCATTGGGCAATGGAGTCACAGTTCAGAATGGATCAAAACCAGGTCATAACAGGATACTATTGCAAGGCAAGGTAGGTAAATCCTCTGGATCTTCAATATTTAATGCATGGGAAAGATGGAACAAAATAAGAAATCCAATTAAAAACAGAGCAACTGAGAATTCTGAGTTTAATCCTCAGTAGAAAAACACATAAATTATTTCAATCAAGTGACATAGGTTACATTTAAACCAATTATGTCCTTTTGTCTCCTTAAAATAATTCAGAATGTAGAAAACAATTTTGATAACAGAAAGAACAAATTAAAAGATAAAATAAACTTCACCAATGGAATTCGCCACAAGAATCCTATAATGGTCACATGTATTACTGGAAATTTGACCCATGGAGGCTCTGTGATTTGTTTTACAAAATTAGTTCCATCCTTCAATAAGGTCCCAACTGATCAACCCTAACCTAGTTTTACTAATCTAACTATACTAATCTAATTAAATTAACTTTACTAAGCTAATTATTATGAACAATGCCACTAACGATTTATTATTAACCTAATGTTTTTTATCCTAATATTTTTTATTCATGCGGGGATGAAATTGGCGGAGGGGTGAAGAAATGGAGGGTGAGGGAATGAAAGGTGCAACAAGGTTATGAAGGATCAGGCAAAATGGATGGAGGGAGAAGTGAAATCAACTGAGCCAACAATCCAGGTGTTTTCATCAAGAGAGATATGCCAAATACATAGTTGAAGAATCAAATATCCTACGATTATAGGACCCTAACAGGTGGCCACCCACCATTTCCAACTGGCTCAAAACAATTTTCTAGCAATTTTGGTAATTTACTATTTTTAGTAATTTTTAATTTCTAGGGCCATTTTGAGGGCCTAAATGAAGATTTTTTGGGATAGAGATTCTTAATGATAGCATAAGGTTGTAATTAATCCCCAAAAATGAATCTCCTCAACAGTACCTTTCCAACGAGCTATCGTGTGCCCAAAATGGAGATCGTATGCAAAAGTTACGACCCCGGGAAGTTGATGTACTAACTTACCCAAACGAGGCCCACATGACTTTTGGCGCTTCATCTCCTAGGGTTAGGTTTTTCGGATGTCTAGGGTTTGTGACATTACGATTTATAGTAAAAAAGACCTTTAGAGCCTCATTGTAATCATCTTCTTGCGAATGAGTGCAACTGTCACATATCTTCTCAGAGATAAGCCACCACCATTCCAACAAGCTTGTTTTCTGTTGCATTTTATAGTTTCTGCTTATTTTCTTATTGAATAGAAAAACAGTTTTATTGTATCTCTGTTATTCTATGTTAATCATCTTTTAATAATCTGTATTCATTTCGTTCTTCTCATAAAATCCGTATCAGTGGTATCAGAGCGGTCTTCTACTTGTCGTCTTAATGCATGTCCCCAATGAGGTCAGGGTACAAAGAATTGGGTCTCGAGATTGTTTCTCTTGAGGACAAAAGCTCTCGCACACCCAAGAAACCTCTCATGGAAGGAGAAAATAAAGATGATGGGACAAGAGATCCTTTCAAAATGTTGCTTGAGGAATCCCTCATGCAACAAAGGAACAAAATGATGGATAGTTTCGCGCAAATCCTTCGACGGATACCAACAGACGACACATATTCCTCGAGCGGAGGTGTTGCCCCCTTCAAGGTACAAATAAACTTTGATATTCCTATATTTGAAGGTCAGATAGATGTAGATGTTGTAGACAAGTGGTTGAATCTACTAGAAGGGTATTTTTCTTTCCATAACTTTTCGAATAGATAAAATATTACTTTTGCGCTCCTCAAAGTCGTTTCCCATGTCAAAGATTGGTGGGAAACTTTATGAGAGAAAAAGTAAACAGAGGAAATCTCATTATTTACATTCACGGCCACCTGGGAATCCTTTAGGGATGCTATTAAGGAAAAAAAATACTCTGTCAGAAGTTATGACGACTTGTATACCAAATGGACCACACTGCGGCAAGAAAGGGACCAAGAAGTGCCAGAGTTTAGAAATATCTTCCATACCTTGCGCACCAAGATAGGTATCAAATATTAGGAGTGACATCTCATGCTCAAGTATCGCAGTGCTCTGCATAGATACATATAGACCAAAATGGAATTTCTTGACATCTCATCCTTGGGCGCGACCTACCGATATGCGTCAAAATCGAGCAGAAGCTCAAATAAAAGATGCGAAAATTTGGGCTTGGGAACCCCTCACAGCAAAATCCAGGAAAGGGCGGCCCCAACCCACATAAAAAAGGATAGAACAAAGATGGAAAATATCAAGACAACCAGTCCAAGCCGCAAGCAAAGAAGGACACTAGAAGGACAAAGAAAGATATCGGGAAGTGGTGTGACTTTCATAAGAGCCATTGGCATAACACTGTTGATTGCTGCTCAAAGCAGTCGCTTGTGGCCAAAGTGAAAGCCTCTGAATCAGATGTGGGTTCCAACTCTAATTTAGAACCAGAAAGGGGAAGACATATCATTTATGTGGAACCCAATGCCACCATTGCTACCACCAAGCTCCAGCCTGGTGAACCAGATGAGCCAAAAGAAGGTGAACGACTCTTCCATTCACAAATGTGGGTGAAAGGCACCCCACTACACTTCATCGTTGATAGCGGTAGCCAGAAGAACCTCATCTCAGCAGAGGTCATCAAGTGGTTGGCCCTGTCGACAACGCCACACCCACAACCCTACACCATTGGATGGCTCCACCAAGGAAGTGATCTCCACGTCAGCCAACAATGTCGACTTTCGTACGACATCAAGACCTTCAAAGATGAGGTATTATGTGATGTTGTTCCTCTCGAAGCTTGTAATGTTCTATTGGGCCAACCTTATTTATGGAAACGTCATGTTGTATATGAGTCTAGGCCTCGTAGTATTATTATTAATTTGAATAGGAAATTGTACAGGATACCCAAGGCAGTCCCTCCTAGTTCTATTTCCTTGATATCTGCCAAGAAATGCAGGAAGGTCATCTCTCGGACCAGGAAATTTGTCTTCTTCGTGATTCGCTCTCAGAGTGAGCGAAAGATCGTAGCCACATCCAAGGCCTCCATGGTCGATCTCTCCAAAATAAGGAAGTAGATGGATAAGTTTGTGGAAGAATAAGTTCATGGAAGGTGGATATCGATGGCCACCCACCTTTTCCAACTGGCTCAAAACAATTTTCTGGCAATTTTGGTAATTTACTATTTTTAGTAGTTTTTAACTTTTGGGGCCATTTTGAAGGCCTAAATGAAGGTTTTTCATGATAGAGCTTCTCAATGATAGCCAAAGCTTGTAACTGAGCCCCAAAAATTATTCTTCTCAACGATACCTTTCCAACGAGCTATCGTGCACCCCCAACGAAGATTGTATGCAAATGTTACGACCCTGAGAAGTTGATGTACTAACTTACCAAAATGGGGCCCACATGACTTTTGGCACTTCATCTCCTAGGGTTAGATTTTTTGGATGTCTAGGGTTTGTGACATTCTAGTTTATTGTAAAAAAGGCCTTCAAATCCTCATTGTAATCATCTTCTTGCGAATGAGCGCAGCCGTGACATCTCTTCTCAGAGATAAGCCGCCACCATTCCAACAAGCTTGTTTTCCGTTGCATTTTATAGTTTCATCTTATTTCCTTATTGAATAGAAAACCAGTTTTACTATATCTCTGTTATTCTGTGTTAAGCATATTTTAATAATCTTTATTCATTCCGTTCTACTCATAAAATCCGGATCACCAAGACTATTCATTTGAAACAAAGTTCCCGCAAATGAGCAAATTGTGGACATCTTCACCAAAGAGCTTGGAAGAGAAAAATTTGAAAAGTTTAGAATGATACTTTGGCTAACAAACACCCCTTCGAATTAAGGGGGGAAATCTTGGACATGTAATCCTTGGGATTGTGTTATTGTAACACTAGTGTAAATTTGAAGAGTCGTAGGTAATAGGAAGAGTCACCCGTTAGGGAAGTCCAATAATCATTTAATTTGTATTTGTGTACCTCTCATGTTAATGCAAATCACAATTGTGGAGTTACGAGTTCTGCCAATACTTGACCTAACACTTATGACCAAAACAAAACAATTTTCTAATGGTATGAATCCAATAGATATATCCCAATAGGCTCTTAGATTGTGAAACACTGATATTCCATGTGCAAGATCTGAGTTATGAATGAGATTGAGGGGGAGCCTGAAATTAAATAAAATGTTAAAATCCAATATAAGTGAAATAAAAAGGTGGTTTTTCATGCAAATGAGGGTTGAAAAATGGATTACCGAGGGGCCAAAAAGGCCCATGGATGAAATTCTTCCTTTGTAAACCTGACAAGATTACCTAGATTTGATAAATCAATCATATGCTTTAAGATTCATGTATAATTTTATTAAAGGGGGCCATTCAATTTTTTCCTAGAACAAAAAAAAATTAATGGGAGTTGTTGCAACCACAACAGTTAAGGAGGATGGAATTCAAAGGATCTCTTAGGAGTTGATTGATCATTTTCATTCACAAAACATTTTTTTCTTGGACAATGTTTATGACAAAAACAATTATGACAACTAGTGGTCATCAAGTTGGATAAATGTTGAGCAATTAGGATTACATAATGGGCCTAATGGTTAAGAACATGTGTTTCCTCTTAAGAGGTCACAAGTTCAAATCCAGAGGGGGGTAGGGTATGTATACCTTCATAGACTTTACCAGTCAAATCGCTGGGCGGAGGGGGGTCCCTTGTCCCACAAACAAGGGGGTCTCATACACCAATTTGGTGTGGCTTGGTCGTGACCTTAAAAATAGATTATTATTATTATAATAAATTAGGAGATGAATAGGCTCAATGCAAATCCTCCCTTCAATGACATCCATATGACTAAGAGATCAAAACAACCGTTTGGTATGGGAAAAAACAAGATATGAGGCTCCTATAAAGTAAACATAGGATCCCATGTTTCTATAGCAAGTCAAGGAATGGAGAATGACAACTAGAAACTATATCTTATCTAGAAACTCTAAGTGCCCTTAAAAAATACGATCTTCCTATGGCTCATTAGGTGCAACAAAGTGCTTACTTGGTACAATATTTGAAAGAGATAATGGAAACATCCGAAGTATTATATGCTATGCAAACAAAACTATGAGATCATCCACCACTTATTCCTCACATGTAACTTTTCTAAGGGGGTTTGGACCATTATTAAAAATATTACTAAAGACAAGGGTAAGTGGGAAAGAAATTTTGTGGAGGAGATTATGGAGTCATGAGTAGAGGACAATGAGGTAAGAAAGGATCGCCACTCCTTTTGAGTATTTGTTCTATGGGTCATATGGCTTACTAGAAATGAGCCTTTTCTAAGATAAGGTTGTAACTCATGTCATGACTTTTTATAAACTTAAGGGAGCTTATATAAATTATGAAAAATGTTAAAAACAAAAGAAGTAGAAGATAGTAAGGGTCTTTGCCATAAATAGATCCATATCATATGGTTTCTTTAATGGAGCAATTGATCAAAGCCAATGGAGAGTGTGGTTTTGAAGGCATCGAACATATCTCGAAAGAATATATGATATCTTTTAATCATAGTTTGGCATCACACACAAATAATTCAGTAGAAGTAAAGGTGTTGTGAATCTTAATGAATATTTCCCTAAAGGGAGGGATACAACAAATAGGCATATATGGGGACTCCAAGTTGGTGGTTGAATGGATGGCAGGATCAAGGGAGCATAGAAGCATAGTTAATGCGAGCCTTCAACGTGCAACAAAAACGAAAACTAAATTTTAGTCTAACACTTTCAACATATATGTGAGGAACATAATCAAGGCATTGATAGACTCTCCAAATATGCATACATAAAATATTTTTACATCTTTCTTGGAATGGAGTCGAGGTATCCTTATTCCAAGAATGATATGTGTTTTAATTGTTTGTAGTTTGTTTTGGTCTGAGTTTTAGGGATGGACATGATTATTTTTCTTATGTTTTAATGGTATTTGTGTGGGGTCATATTGCCTTTCATAAGTCAATTCAAATTGTAACTTGAATCTTCTAGTGAGAGATTTATGTATTTGTGTTTTGATTGTTTGATTTTTCTCTTTATCTTTTAAAGAAGATAATTAGTTTTTTAATATGAATTGTAACTTGAATCTTTTAATTGTAACTTGAATCTTCTAGTGAGAGATTTATGTATTTGTGTTTTGATTGTTTGATTTTTCTCTTTATCTTTTAAAGAAGGTAATTAATATTTTAATATTATAATGATATTTTAGAATTCATTTATCTCTCTTCGCATGTATTTCAAGGAACATTCACATATGTTTAGTGTTCCACAGAGTATCCCCGAGAGTCGTCCTCCACGTTTTCCATGTTCTCAAGGGTGTTTGGGGAGTATTTTCCCCATGTTCTGTCTTTGGGGATAAGGGGGACATGATTCTAGTGGGCGGGGGATGAGTTTTCAAAAAAAGAAAAAAGTTGCATGTGGATGTTTTCCAGCTTTTGGACATTTCTCTTAAAGTTGGGCTTTGGGTGTTTTCATAATTTTTGCTTAATAAAATTTAAAAAAAAATAAAAAGCAAAAATAAAAAATGAAAAAATAAAAATATATAAAAAAACAAAGATATATAAAAAAACAATTTATGTTTATGTCACTTTTTACTATAGTTTATGTTTTAGTATAGTTTATTTTTGAGTTGAGTAATTTCAATTTACTATTTCAGACTTACTTTTGTGTCTACTATTTTACTTAGTATTAATTAGATTTTATAATGAGGAATAATGAATTTAAATCAATGTATGGATATTTTACTATTTCTTTTTCATTTATAATTTGTGGATCTTGTTTATATTTTTACAACAATTTAATACTATTTATTATTTCACTATTTACATTGTACAATGATGAATTTGCGTGAGATGAATTGTTATTGTTGAGATTTTATCATTATTATTTTTAATTTTAATTTTTATATTATATATATGTGATTCTACATGTCATTGTGAGTGCCTGTAGTCCAACTGTTTTAAGTTTTGGCTATTTTCAAAGGATATTTTATGTTTAGTTTTGTTTCATATTCAATGAAAAATTGTTAAATCTGCATATTTTAGTGGTTAATTATGTATAATCCAAATGTCTAATCCATGCTGAATAAAATTCATTCAGAAATACAATTAGGAGTGGGTTAAAGAATTTTCCCTCCAGAGTTACTTTTTTTTTGGCTATCAGCGTTTAAATTTCTGACCAATTCAGAACTCTAATCCATTTTTTGAGCATTTGGGTTGGTTTAAAATGGGGCAAAACCCTTGAGATAAAGTTCCGAAATACATGAAACTTTAATCCATGCTAAACTCAGACTACCTCTGAAAATTTGACCAGATTCAAGTCCACTTTTTTATCTGAAAAATGAAACTCAATAGCAAAGAGAAGATTGCTCCGAATTACCCTACCCTACTCCATACCATTCAAACACTATACCATTCAAACACTAGAAGAAAAATGTGATTTGGTAAAAAAGTTAGACAAAGCCACTCAACGCCACTCCCGCACCCTGTCCCGGAGTCTTGAAAAAAATGTCAAATTGGAAAAACCAGTCAAATTGAGACTTGTTTATCATGACTCCCGATCGATGTAAGGAGTGAATTTGTGCATTTTAACAGGGCTGGATGAGGAGGGAAGTTGTTGTTAAAATCTACGGTTTAATTGAAGAAGGATGAGTGAGAGCATGAAGCAAAATCTTGGCTTAACATCGCAGTAATGGCACGAAAAAATAAATTGTTTCAGAACGCCAAGCCCACTCTCGCTTCCGTTTTCATCACTCAAGCTGTCGCCATTAAACCTGAACAATCGGACGGGAAAGCCTTATTTGAAGATCTGAGAATGCTGTGTAAGCAGAACCGTTTAAAGGAATCGATCCACATTCTGCATCTCATGAATTGCCGAGGAATTCAGCCAGACTCCCAAACCTATGACTGTCTAATGCAGAGCTGCCTTAACATGAAATCCGTCCAAGAGGCAAAAATAGTCCATGCCCACATGATTGGCACTGGAATTAATCGGGAAGTCTGCTTGAATAACAAACTTCTGTCCATGTATGCTAAGTTCGGCAGCCTGGGTGACGCTCGTTGGGTTTTTGACGAAATGCCAGAACGAAGCGTGGTTTCATGGACTACAATGATTGCAGCTTATACCCGACACCGGCTCTGTGAGGATGCCTTGAAACTGTTTTATCAAATGCAGCGAATGGGCATTCGACCGGATCAGTTCACCTTTGCCAGTGTTCTTCCAGCGATCGCCAACTTGGGAGCTCTTCAACAGGGCAAGAAGGTCCATGACGAGATAAATAGGAGTGAGTTTCTATCAAATGTCTTTGTGGGGAGTGCGCTTGTCGACATGTACGTTAAATGTGGGAGCGTGGAGGATGCACGAGAAGTGTTTGACAAAATGCCTGAGCGAAATGTTGTTACCTGGACTGCGATAATGGCAGGATATGTACAGGTTGAACGTTTGGAAGAGGCCCTGAAGCTCTTCACTGAAATCTTAGTTTTCGGGACGAAACCTGATTCTGGTGTATTCACCGCTGTTCTTCCGGCTTGCGCCAAACTGGCAGCTCTGCAAGCAGGTATGTGCGTCCATGAAGAAATAATTAGAAGTGGTTTTCATTCTGACGTCTTTGTAGGGAGTGCCCTTGTAGACATGTATGCCAAATGTGGGAGCATAGAGGATGCACGCAAAGTGTTTGACAAAATGTCTAAGAGAGATGTGGTGTTGTGGACTGCGATGATTGTGGGATATGCTATGCATGGGTGTAGCAAGGAAGCACTGCAACTTTTTGAACAAATGGAACGGCGTGGTGTTAAGCCAAACAATGTTACCTTCGTCGGCTTGCTGTCTGCATGCTGCCACGCTGGCCTAGTGGATGATGGCTGTCAATACTTTGATAGCATGAGTCAAGATTATCACATTTCACCAACAGTGGAGCACTATTGCTGCATGGTGGACCTTCTTGGCCGGGCTGGACGACTCAATGAGGCAAGAGACTGTATTTACAAAATGCCAATAAAACCCAATGTAGCGGTGTGGAGATCTTTGCTTGGTGCTTGTAGATTACATAGTAACATAAAACTTGGTGAATGGGCTGCGAAACACCTTATTGATTTGGAACCTGAGAATGCTGCAAATTATGTGTTGCTATCCAACATCTATGCCACATTAGGCTGGTGGGATGACTTGGAAAAGGTGAGAAAGATCATGAAAGACAAGAAGGTGAAAAAGAATCCAGGATGCAGTTGGATTGAGCTGGATAACAAGATCCATACTTTTATTGTTGAAGATAGATCACACCCACAAACCCATGAAATCTATAGAGAGTTAGAAAGGTTGTCTAGGAAGATGAAGGATGCAGGGTATGTGCCTGACACTAACTTTGTGCTACATGACTTGGAGGAGGAGTAGTAGAAGGAACATATTCTCTGCTACAATAATGAGAAGCTGGCTAGTGCATTCAGGCTATTGAATGCATCTTCTAGTGTGTGATGATAGTCACACTGCTACTAAACTCAAATCCAAGATTGTTGGACGACAAATTATTATGGGAGTTGCCAATAGATGTCATCATTTAAAAGATGGCCATTGTTCTCGTGGAGATTATTGGTGATTCTAAGAGAAACCATAGACTTGCACAGCAACAAGCTTGGATACATTATCAGTTTTGCATTGGGAGTTGAGGACTATGTAACGCTTTTTTATTTTGATTATACTCGGAGTTTTGATATTTAATGATAGATGGAGCTAGACTGGGGCAATTGTTATGTGTAATGCTAGTGTATGCAAAAGTGATAAGCATGACATGGTGTGAATTGGAGTATACAAAGTTGAAATGGTTGATTGTTGGAGTTATTGGAAGCATGACTGTAATGGAGACTTACTGAGGGAGTAGCAGTTTTTTACATAGCAAAATCTACATCCATCGACTCTGAATGAAGTAACCGCAAATATGGCATACCCTCCACAACCCTAGAGAACAACGTGAAGTATATCTTGTTTTATTTTATTGAGGAAGAGATCGTTAGAAGGATTCGATTAGACTTTAAGAATGAGCGAAGGTATTCAACAATATATACACATAAAGGGATAAAGAATATTTTGTAAATTGTGGAAAAACAATAAAAAGCTGCAGAAGTACATTACTAGAATAAAAATATACAAGAGTTTAGGATTTTGAGAAGCTCTTTTACAGTCCAGAGTTTTATTTTTGAGTTTTGAATGTGGGGCTTGTTGTAGGTCATGCATAGGTGACACCATTTCTCACGGGACTGTTCCCAAGTATGACTACCATATAGGATTTCCTAACTGAAAGCATCCTAAGTTTGTCTCATGGGATTTCGTTAGAAATGGATCCCATCACTTGTTACAGGGGAATTCTATGAGAGTCTCCAATAATCTCCAATGGGGTCACCTAGTAAAAGTTGCCCATAACACATTCATTCACTAGCTTGCCCAGATACTAAATACTTGATAATTGTGCTGTTCAACTATTTACCTTCTAATTATTTATAAAATAAAGTTACGAAGTTATATTTTGAAAAAAATACTAATATTGCATTAGTTTGAGGTACAGAAGAACAAAACCTTTGTTATAGAGTAATTTGGACTACTAAACCTCGAGAGTGAAGAAAACAATGAGAAAGGCCTATCAATACCTAATACTATAGACGTTTGGAATGACCCAACCAAGATTGTGCACGGAAAGATGGCCATGCACACATCTTGTAGCATCTCCGTAGGCAACGCATAGTTGGGATGTTAGTTGTAATAAGGTTGTGCATGTTAAGCTTTTATTGTTGTTATTAGGTTATTTCTAAATTACATGAGCATTCAATGCATTTGCAAAACAACAACATAAAGAGGATATTTGAAAGAAACACAATTACAAGGTACACAACATTTTATCTTGGGAAATCCTCATGGGGGAGAAAACCTAGCAAAAACTTCCTCAATAATAGATTGTCAATACAATGCCAAGACTAAGACCAAAACACCAAAGATAAACCAAGACTGAGCATGCATTTCTCTTCTCCTTCCTCCTGCAACTGCAACTTCCTTCAAGATATGCACACTAGATGAGTGAGTGTGAGTGTGTATAAGTGAGACACCATCCTCACATATAAATACTAGTTGAGGAGGCGCTAAGGTTATGTCTCTTCACTTAGTAGGGCCGACTTCTTCTAGAAGTGGTTGAAACCACTTTATAAACACTAGGGGTCAACTTTACAAATTCCACCATATAAATATGGTTTAACCAATCCACAAAAGGGGATTTGATCTTATACAAGACCTGACATGATCAATCCGCAAAAGGGGATTTGATCTATAAGATAATAACTCAAATATAATTCGAATATTCTTCGAAGTTACAATATTTCAACACCCCTTAACGAGAAGGGTATTCTACTGACATGACGCAATACAACATCTGACATGACCCAACACAACATCATCAAGAGAAGGAGAGGGCAACATCATCATTAGCATCTAGAACACTGACTGGCACATCTATAAATCATCAGAAGTTTTTCTCATCATCAATATCATCATCGTTCACAGTATGGAGTTGGAGTAACATCATCATCATCAGCAACAACATGAAGCTGAAACATCAACATCAATAGCATGAAGCTAGAACAACAACATCAACAACAAGAGGCTGGTACAACATCATCAACAACAAGAGGCTGAAACAACAACATCAACAACACGAGGTTGAAACAACAACATATGGCAACAAAATGAGGCAGGTGCAACTACAACATTTTGTGGTACTATGACAGACCGTCCTTACCGGACCTTCGAGATCTACCCATGAATCATAAGATTCCCTAGGATATAAAATCCTAACAAGCTACCATGTGGTACTCTAACAGACTGTCATTGTCGGACCTTCGAGATCTACCCAGGAATCATAAGATTCCCTAGGATATAAAATCCTAACGGAGCTACCACTACTGACCACAACTGGCATATACATGCATAGGTACTCTGACAGAGCATCCTTACTGGACCTTCAGGATCTGCCTAGGGATGATCAATCCCCTAGGATATAAAATCCTAACAAAACTACCCAGTGTTGGTCAGGATACCATAGTATCATTAGCATCACTCCCCCTTTTGAGGGAGGTCCTTTCAGACAACACCAAGCTTCTCTCAGAAGTACTCAAACTTCACACAAGACAGAGGCTTGGTCAACACATCTGCAACCTACTCATCTATGCCAACATATTGGAGATTTACAGGTCCCCTCTACACCATCTCACGAATGTAGTGATACCGGATCTCTATGTGTTTCGACTTATCATGGAACATTGGGTTCTATGTCATCTTTATACAACTCTGGTTATCACATAGAATCATGGTGGCTTCCATCTCCAAATCGAACAGACCCGTCAACAACTTCCGAAGCCATATGGATTCACAACTGGCAGAACATGTTGCATTTTACTCCGCTTCTGTCGTGCTGAGAGAAATACTAGATTGCTTCCTACTTTTCCATGAAGTCATGGCTGATGACCCCAAACTAAAACAACATCCTAAAGTGATCTTCCTGTCTGAAGCACTTCCAGCCAATCTGAATCAGTATAACCATACAATCTGAAGTCATGATCTCCAATATAAAAGAGACCATAATCCAACATACCCTTAAGGTATCTCATCACATGATTTGCAACTACAAGGTGAACACACGTCTGGGCTCTACTAGATACTGACTCAAGGTGTTCACAACAAAGCATATATCTGGCCTGGTATTCGTTAGATACATCAACGAACAAATAATATGTCTGTATAGAGTAACATCAACCAACTCTGGCAAAATATCAACCAGGAGCTTCAAATTCGTTTCCATGGGTGTGTTCATGGCTTTACATTCCAACATGTCAAATATCTTCAGTATTTCAACTACATACTTCCCTTGGTTAAGGAAGATCTTCTCTGGGATCTGCCAAACTTCAAGACCTAAGAAATAATGCATCGGGCCTAGGTCTTTCATCTCAAACTATGTGGCGAGCTTCTTCTTACAATCTGTGTTGAGCTTTTCTTCTCTAGTGAGGAATAAATCATCCACATATAGTAGCAATATAACTGGCTCATCATTCATAACCTTGTAGTAAAGGTTAGAATCAACTTTACTCTTGGTAAAGCCCAAGCTCGTCAGGAAACTATCAATTCTACCATACCAAGCTCTAGGAGTTTGCTTCAACCCGTACAAAGATTTCTTCAACCTACATACACGAGTCATTCTATTTTCAACTTCAAACCCTTGTGGTTGTTCTATGTACACTTCTTCTTCAATAACACCATTTAAGAAAGTTGTTTTCAAATCCATCTAGTGTAACTTCCACTTCATTTTGGCTGCAAGAGCTATGATGGTTCCGATAGAAGTGTATCTGGCTACAGGAGAAAATGTCTCTTCATAGTCAATACCTTCCTTTTGAGAAAAACCACGGGCCACAAATCTTGCCTTATGTTTTTCAATACATCTGTCTGCTGCATGTTTTATTTTGTATATCCACTTGGAAGATACCACATCTTTGTTCTTTGGTCTGGGAACTACTCTCCATATATCATTCTTTATAATGGACTGGTATTCTTCTGTCATGGCGTCCATCCATTCTTTCTTTTGAACAATTTCTTCAAAGCAAGTAGGTTCATTTTCTATGAGATCGCACATCAAGGCCATATAGCTAGAGGATGGCTTAGGTTTCTTTCTTTGTCTCATGGTTCCTTCTGGGACACCATACCTCTCTACATCTTGAATAAGTTTTCTCACCCAAGCTGGCTTTCTCTTGTGAGAGATCATCATACGGGGAGGTTATTGAGATTCTATCATATCATGATCTTTTGGAATCTCATCATTAGGGGTAACTGTAACTGTAACTTCCTTCACGGGTTCTACAACTCTGGGAGCTACATGTTCTTCTTCCTATACTTCTTCAAGCTGATATTTCGTTGATCTCAATATGATGGTAACCTGGTATGTAAATTTCAAAGGTCTTAGAGACCTCACAGTATCCAACTTAGTTCTCTTTTCTTTTGGAATGTGTACAAATACTAGACAACCAAATATTTTGAAATGGCTTACTTCTGGCTTCTTTCTGGTGAACATTTCTTCAAGACTTTTGAATCCAAGTGCACTATGGGATAATTTGTTTTGGACATATATTGTTGTTCTTGCTACTTCAGCCCATAAGTGCATTGGAAGATCTTGATTGTGAACCATAGTCTTTACTGCTTCCCTAATCATTATATTCTTTCTTCTTGCTACATCATTTTGTTGAGGATTATAGGGAGTGGTGAGCTCCCTCTGAATCCCAACATCTCTGCAAAAGCTTCCAAATTCATTTGAAGTGTATTCTCCTCCATTCTCTGACTTGAGTATCTTGATTTTCCTTTCGGAGAGGTTTTCTACCAAGGCTTTGAATTCCTTGAACTTTTCGAGTACTTCATCTTTTGACTTCAAGAGATAAACCCAAGTCTTACAAGAGTAATCATCAATAAAATATACATAGTATACATACCCTCTTAGAGAGGTTGATGGCATTGGACTACATACATCTGAGTGGACAAGCTCCAAGATTCCTTCTTCTTTACTGTTGCTCTTTGGAAAAAGATTATTTATGTTCTTTCCTTGTGCACATCCCTTGCATACACCTTCATTATCAACCTTTAATTCTGGTAAACCTGTAACTACCTTGCTTACATATGGTAAGGCTTTGTTGTTGATGTGAGCTAGTCTTCTATGCCAAAGTTCACAAGGACTTTTAGTAGAGTGAGTTAAGGATACATCCGAGTGACCTTTTAATTTGTACAACCCACCTTATTTTGTTCCAATAACAACCGCATCTTCTATATTTTTTCCTTTAGGCCACATAAGAACTTCACCATCTATGAATGCAACCCTAAAACCTTTCTTATCTAGAGCTGAAATAGAAAGTAAGTTCTTTGTCAAGCCTGGTACATATAGTACATCCTTCATTCTCATCGGAGTTCTTGAATCAAGTTTGTAGGTGGATTTTCCCATTCCTTTGATAGGGCACTGATAATCATCTCCAAGTGAAACTTACTGGGGGAAGTCCTTTTCTGTAAGGCTAAAGAGAATGTTCTGTAAGGCTAGAGAGAATGTATTTCTAACCTATCATGTGCTTAGAGGCACCGCTATCTATGAGCCAAGTATCCTCCCCAAGTGTCATAGATCTTGAGAGGGAGGAAAAAAAAACATAATCTTCAATCTCTTCTTTAGTTAACTTCTTGGGTGGCTCATCATCTTTCGCTACATGGGCATGATGTCTTTTTATATTTTTCCTCTTGTATTCTTCCCTTCTGGCAGGACAATTCTTAGCAATGTGCCCCATCTTATCACAATGATAACATTGATAAGAAGAGAAACATTTTCCCTTTCTTTGACCCTTATGAAATTTCTGGAATCTCTTTGGAAGGTGAGATTCTTTATGAAAGTTGATGCAGGAGCATCACTCACCCATCAAGCGAGCCAGCGCGTGGAGCAAGGAAAGGACAGCTGGACAACGCCAACATTCAAATTTTGAAACATTGTAATATGGTTGCGCCAAACATTAATGCGTTGATGTAATGAAGCGCACTTGTATATTGTAACGGACCTTGAGCAGATAAGCTCTCGTCCTTAGGTAGCTGAGGCATTTATTAGATTTAATGCAAGTAGATAATTTAATTAAGTCTAGATTAGACAGTTTTGCTTTCGAGAGGGAAAACGGAATATAGGCACCCTCCTTTGTCTTATGGTATTCATTGTAGCATTAGCATTCAGGAGCAAGAAGAGAGAAAAGCAGAGAACTGGTGAAGTATTCCCATGTACAAATATTGAATTAATAGAAGAGCTTTGATTCAATTCCATGGCTGTGATTATTCTCTGTGTGTTGTTGATATTATGTTGTTGCATACTTGCTTCCTGTTATGCCTTCATTGTGTATGCTGCATATGTCATTTCATGGTAGATTAGAAATCTGGGAGAGAGGCGAAAATAGGTTCAGAGTGTTTCTCTGTTTTGAGCCAGGAGATTCCCTGCATAGAGTGCAGTTGAATTCCTCCGCATAGAGTGCGTGAGGGTCTCTACAGTTAAACTCTTATTCTCCTCTACCGGAATTGTGTTGGGTTATTCAAAGCGTGCAGGTGGAAAGCAGGTTGAATTGAAGTCCCAGAGGCAGGCCTGGGAAAAGGAAGACAAGGAAGTCTTGACTTCATTCCATGGATGTATTTATTCTCTGTGTGTTGTTGGCATTATGCCTTTGCATATTTGCTTCTTGTTACATGCTTCTTTCATATGCCGTGTATGTGATTTTATGGAAGAATTGAAATCTGAATGTTTTAATGAATGAGCTTGAATTGTTTCTCTAAGTGAACCAGAGAATTCTTGCAAGGGTGCAGTTGAATTTGTCCGCAAGGAATGCGTGACTGCAGGGTTGCTTGGAGGAAGCTTTTATCCTCATATCGGGAGTGCATGGTTGGCATTAGATCCGTGCAAGGTGGGCGCAGGCTAGGAGTAGATTCAGAGTTGTGATTCTGAGTGGAAAGTGGGTGGAAGACAGAACGGAGAAGCCACCAGTCGCGAGGAATAGCCGTAGGTTGGCAAACCATCTCGTGGAGAGACACTCCTTGTTCGAAGGTGCAGCAAGGATAAAGTAGACGTGAAGTCTACAGAGCGAACAGAAGAAAGTTCGAAGGTTGGGAAAAGCAGAAGCGTCGAAAGAATCACGAGGAGCGCGACTTAGCTCGTGGATTGGGCGTTTCGGGAGCTCGTTAAGTAAGGCTCTTGATTCACGTAGAGGAAATCGCGGGATCACGAGAAGTGAAGTCTCGGCATTGTCGTGCATGGAATGATTCATAGTCAAGTTGACGGGGCGAGAAATCTCGGGACATCGGGTCTCGGGAGTTGGAGGGACAAGCATTTGGTCTCACAAGTCGCGAGGTCGCGGGGAAGCGAGGTCGCGAGATCGACATCTCGGATCTCGGGGGTTTGAACTCCGAGGGCTTAGTACCCCGATTGGCGATAAGCGAGGAAGCGAAGGTCCCGATAAGCGAGGGGAAAGTCAGCGTTGACTCACCTCGGGTCTCGGGGGTCCGAAGGGACATCATCCGACCATTGAATTTGCGAGAGTCGAGGTTCCGATCTCTCCTATTAAGTCACCACGGGAGTAGCGCGAAAAGAGTTGTGGGTTACAAACTTCCGATAAGGAAGTAGAAGAGTCTTAGAACTCTTCGGGCCGAGAGGAAGAGGGTCCTAGTGTAGGCGATCGTGCCTCGTGGGAGGCAGGTTGCGTCAGAGTGGTATCAGAGCGGGAGTGTTTTTTCTTTCTGTAGCAGAGACAGAGAAGACGATGTCGCCCAGAAGAGAGAGGCAGTCACCTGATCGAGAAGACAGGGATGCCCGAAGAAGGGGTAGACCGACAGGGAACCCTGAAATGGAGCGTCAAATACAAGATCTCAGGGCGAGACTCGAGGAGATGGAGACCACCCAAAGCCGCGGAGTCGGCGCAGGAGAGTTCAACGATTCCGAAGTTGAAGAGGAAGCTAGACATGATGCAGAAGAGGTCTCAGCAGAAGACGCATCAACCGAGAGGTTGATCAGAGCCATTTCGAGGATGAGCTCGAAGACCAAGATGGACATTCCCGTCTATGAGGGGAGTCTAAACGCAGAAGAGTTGATGGATTGGATCTGAGCACTTGACACCTACTTCGATTACGAAGACATCGAAGAGGACAAGAAGGTAAGGCATGCTGTCACCAAGTTGAAGGGTCATGCAGCCTTATGGTGGGATGAATTGTAGGCGGATAGGCGCTGCAAGGGAAAACAAAAGATCAAGAGCTGGGATAGGATGATTGCTAAGATGAAGGCGAAGTTCATCCCGAGAGATTATTAGATCACTCTGTTCAGGCACATGCAGAACCTGAGACAGAAGCTGATGACGGTGAAGGAATACACCGAGGAATTTTACAGGCTCAACATTTGCGCTGGTCATCGGAAGAGCGATGATGAAAAGGTGGCAAGGTACCTTAATGGGTTGAGGTACGATATTCAAGATGAGCTGAGCATGCTGACCATCCGAACAGTTGAGGATGCGTACCAGATGGCTCTAAAAGCTGAGGAAAAGCTGAGCCGCAAATAAGGACAGCGAGGGCGAGGCAGGAGTCATCCTAGAGGCAAAGCAATTGCCCAAGAGAGAACTCAGAAGCCCAAGGAGGATTGGAAGAGGCCTCAGGGTAAAGCTGAGAGAGGTGGTACCTCACTGCAGAGGCAGCCACAAACTGAACGAAAGCAACAATATGCTGAGCCGAGGAGGCAGCATACTGAACAGGGTGGCGGATATGCAGATGCAAACGTAATTTCTCGTACACGAGGCAGAGGACGGGGCAGAGGAGGAATCGTCACATGTTTTACATGTGGAAAAGACGGACACAAAGCCGTTGACTGTCCAGACAGGAAGATGGACCAAGGAAAATCTCACGTCACAGAGGCGCAGAGACGTGATGATGAGGATGAAGACACTGGAAGTGGGAAGTCACTGACAGTGCACAAGGTCCTTTTGAAGCCTGAGAAAGAGGTGGAGGACACAACGCAAAGATGCAGACTGTTCCAGACGACTTGCAAGACCAAGGGCTGGAAATGCAAGATCATCGTGGACAGCAGGAGCACCGATAATCTCGTTTCAACCGAGATGGTGGAAAAGTTGGAGCTGAAGACAAACAGACACCCGAGCCCATACAAAGTGTCATGGCTGCAGAAAGGGCACCAGGTATGTGTTATGAGACAATGCTTGGTTGAATTTAAAATGGGTGAATATAGAGATAAAATTCTGTGTGATGTCATCCCCATGGATGTCTGTCATGTATTGTTGGGAAGACCGTGGCAGTTTGATAGGAATGTTGTTCATGATGGGAGAATGAACACATATACCTTAGAAAAGGATGGGAAATCACACACACTGCTGTCGATAAAAGATAAAGAAGTGAAGCCAGAAGTGAGCAGCACGATACTTCTCATGAGTGGGAAAGAGCTTCTCACAGAGATGGAGAAGAATGAAGATCCACAATTCTTTGTTGTTAGGAAACCGAGAATTGTCCTGACAAGCACAAGAGTGGACGACTTGCCGGAGGAAATTCAGGAACTGTTGGGAGAGTTCGCTGATATCATCGTGGACGAACTACCTCGTTCATTGCCACCGATGCGGAGTGTGAGTCACCATATTGAACTCATACCAGGAGCAAGTTTGCCAAATAAGGCAGCGTACAGGTTGACACCTCAAGAGAACGAGGAGGTCAAAAAGCAAGTACAGGATCTGTTGGACAAAGGACTGGTCAGAGAGAGTCTAAGTCCATGTGTTGTTCCGACAGTACTGAGTCCGAAGAAGGATGGAGGCTGGAGGATGTGTATAGACTCCAGGGCGATAAATAAGATCACCATCAGGTATAGATTTCCACTACCGAGGATGGATGACTTGATGGATTGCCTGAGTGGGGAAAATTATTTTTCGAAGATAGATCTCAAGAGAGGATATCATCAGATCCGAATGAGAGAGGGAGATGAATGGAAGACAGAATTCAAGACAAATGAGGGTTTGTACGAATGGCTGGTCATGCCATTTGGGTTGACAAACACGCCAAGCACTCTCATGAGGCTGATGAATGAAGTCCTGCGGGAATTCATTAGCAAATTTGTGGTCGTATATCTGGATGACATATTAATTTTCAGCAAGACCAAGGCTGAGCACTTGAGGCATTTGGCCATTGTAATGAGAAGGCTACAGCAGGAGAAGTTGTTGATCAATTTGAAGAAGTGTTCCTTCATGTAGACAAAACTCATTTATTTGGGTTTTGTAGTTTCGGAGAATGAGTTGAAGATGGATCCTGAGAAGGTTGAAGTAATCAGGAATTGGCCATCGCCGAGAAATGTTTTTGAGGTGAGGAGTTTCCATGGACTGGCTAGTTTCTACAGAAAATTAATTCGGAATTTTAGTGGAATTAGCGCCGCGATGATGGACACTGTGAAGAAGCGACATAAAGTTTTTCATTGGACAGCAAAGGCTGAAAAGAGCTTCAATCTGTTGAAGCGTAAGATAACAGAGCAACCAATTCTGGTGCTGCCAGATTTTCAGAAAACCTTCCAAGTGAAGTGTGATGCCAGTGGATATGCTGTTGGAGGGGTCTTGAGTCAGGATGACAGACCTGTTGCATACTACAGCGAGAAGCTGGATGATGCTAAATTAAAATACTCCACGTATGATAAAGAGTTCTATGCCATCATACAGGCATTGAAAAAGTGGAGGCATTACTTGATACCCAAAGAGTTTGTGATGTACAGTGACAATCATGCATTGCAGTTCGTGAGTCAGCAGGAGAAGCTGAATCAAAAGCATGCGAAATGGGTAGAGTACATGCAGAATTTCACATTCATGATAAAGCACATTTCGGGGACTGCTAACAAAGTGGCAGACACTTTGAGCAGGAAATGCTTGTTGCTGCAGGAGTTCAGAGTCAAAACCTTAGGTTTTGAAAACCTGAAGGATATGTATGCCGATGATGCAGATTTCAGGGAAGCTTATGAGGCAGCCAAGAATCCGGTTCTCAGGGATCGAACTCCGTGGATTGATTATATGATTCAGGAAGGATTGTTGTTTAAGGGCAATCAACTGTGCATTCCAGATTGCTCTATGAGGGAGAATTTGGTAAAGGAAAAGCATAGTGGAGGCTTAGCAGGTCATTTTGGGCATGACAAAACATTCGCCAAACTAAGCGAATCATATTTTTGGCCGGGCATGCGCACCGATGTTAAACGGTTTGTCGACAGATGCAGGATATGTCAACATGCGAAGGGCCGAAAGCAGAACACAGGGTTTTATCATCCACTGCCTATACCTGAGAGGCCATGGGAGGCCATTAGTATGGATTTTGTGTTGGGTTTTCCGAGAACGCAGCGAGGAGTTGATTCCATTTTTGTAGTGGTGGACAGGTTCTCGAAAATGGCACATTTTATTCCGTGTCATAAGACCAGCGATGCGACTCACATCGCAAATTTATTTTTCAAGGAAATTGTGCGATTGCATGGATTGCCGAGGAGCATAATCTCGGATCGGGATACGAAGTTCATAGGTAATTTTTGGAGGACGTTATGGAAAAATATTGGGACTGACTTGGCATTCAGTTCGGCTTACCATCCGCAGATAGATGGACAGACGGAAGTGGTCAATAGAAGCCTGGGGGATTTACTAAGAAGCCTGGTGACAGAGCATCACAACTGTTGGGATCAGATCCTACCACAGGCAGAATTCGCGTACAACGATTCGGTGAATCGGAGTACAGGTAAGAGTCCATTTCAAATTTTGTATGGGACACAGCCGAGAGGAGTGTCTGAGCTCAGGGAGTCAGAACAAGCTGAAACTAGCAGCGCGAGAGCTGAAGAGTTCGCTGAGGCAATGCAAGAACTTCACATGCAGGTGAAGCAACGACTACAGAAGTCGAACCAGGAATACAAGCGTAGAGCCGATCAAAGAAAGAGGCAACTTCAGTTTGAAGTTGGAGACATGGTTCTCGCGCACTTGAGGAAGGAAAGGTTCCCAAGGGGAACATATAACAAGCTCAAGATGAAAAAGATCGGACCGTGCAGAGTCTTGAAGAAATTTGGCGAGAATGCATATGAGCTTGAGTTACCAGAGGGCATCGGGATATCTCTGATTTTCAACGTTTCGGATTTATACCCATACAGGGCTGAAGAAGCAGGCACTGGAACTGGGGAACCAATGATCCAGTGGTAGAAGCAGTTACCCGTTGCACAGAAGCCTCAGATTGAGTGCATATTGGATAAGCGAGTAGGAAAAAAGACAAGGAGAAAGCAGTATTTTGAATACCTGGTGAAATGGAAGAACCACCCAGTAGAGGATGCCAGCTGGGAGACAGAGGCGGTGATCCAGAAACATGGGCATACTGTGCAGGAGCTCATGGATAGGAGCCCATGAAATATTTTGAGCCGAGGAGTATGATGCAGGAGCATCGCTCACCCATCAAGCGAGCCAGCGCGTGGAGCAAGGAAAGGACAGCTGGACAGCGCCAACATTCAAATTTTGAAACATTGTAATATGGTTGCGCCAAAACATTAATGCGTTGATGTAATGAAGCACACTTGTATATTGTAACGAACCTTGAGCAGATAAGCTCTCGTCCTTAGGTAGCTGAGGCATTTATTAGATTTAATGCAAGTAGATAATTTAATTAAGTCTAGATTAGACAGTTTTTCTTTCGAGAGGGAAAACGGAATATAGGCACCCTCCTTTGTCTTATGGTATTCATTGTAGCATTAGCATTCATGAGCAAGAAGAGAGCAAAGCAGAGAACTGGTGAAGAATTCCCATGTACAAATATTGAATTAATAGAAGATCTTTGATTCAATTCCATGGCTGTGATTATTCTTTGTGTGTTATTGATATTATGCTGTTGCATACTTGCTTCCTGTTATGCCTTCATTGTGTATGCTGCATATGTCATTTCATGGAAGATTAGAAATCTGGGAGAGAGGCGAGAATAGGTTCAGAGTGTTTCTCTGTTTTGAGCCAGGAGATTCTCTGCATAGAGTGCAGTTGAATTCCTCTGCATAGAGTGCGTGAGGGGCTCTACAGTTAAACTCTTATTCTCCTCTACCGGAATTGTGTTGGGTTATTCAAACCGTGCAGGTGGAAAGCAGGTTGAATTGAAGTCCCAGAGGCGGGCTTGGGAAAAGAAAGATAGGGAAGTCTTGACTTAATTCCATGGATGTATTTATTCTCTGTGTGTTGTTGGCATTATGCCTTTGCATATTTGCTTCTTGTTACACGCTTCTTTCATATGTCGTGTATGTGATTTTATGGAAGAATTGAAATCTGAATGTTTTAATGAATGAGCTTGAATTGTTTCTCTAAGTGAACCAGAGAATTCCTGCAAGGGTGCAGTTGAATTTGTCCGCAAGGAATGCGTGACTGCAGGGTTGCTTGGAGGAAGCTTTTATCCTCATCTTGGGAGTGCATGGTTGGCATTAGAGTCGTGCAAGGTGGGCGCAGGCTAGGAGGAGATTCAGAGTTGTGATTCTGAGTGGAAAGTGGGTGGAAGACAGAACGGAGAAGCCACCAGTCGCGAGGAATAGTCGTAGGTTGGTGAACCATCTCGTGGAGAGACACTCCTTGTTCGAAGGTGCAGCAAGGATAAAGTAGACGTGAAGTCTACAGAGCGAACAGAAGAAAGTTCGAAGGTTGGGAAAAGCAGAAGCGTCGAAAGAATCACAAGGAGCGCGACTCAGCTCGTGGATTGGGCGTTTCGGGAGCTCGTTAACTAAGGCTCTTGATTCACGTAGAGGAAATCGCGGGATCACGAGAAGTGAAGTCTCGACATTGTCGCGCATGGAATGATTCATAGTCAAGTTGACGCGGTGAGAAATCTCGGCACATCGGGTCTCGGGAGTTGGAGGGACAAGCATTTGGTCTCACAAGTCGCGAGGTCGCGAGATCGGCATCTCAGATCTCGGGGGTTTGAACTCCGAGGGCTTAGTACCCCGATTGGCGATAAGCGAGGAAGCGAAGGTCCCGATAAGCGAGGGGAAAGTCAACATTGACTCACCTTGGGTTTCGGGGGTCTGAAGGGACATCATCCGACCATTGAATTTGCAAGATTCGAGGTTCCGATCTCTCCTATTAAGTCACCACGGGAGTAGCACGGAAAGAGATGTGGGTTACAAACTTCCGATAAGGAAGTAAAAGAGTCTTAGAACTCTTCGGGCCGAGAGGAAGAGGGTCCTGGTGTAGGCGATCGTGCCTCGTGGGAGGCAGGTTGCGTCAAAAGTGGGTCTCCTTTTGAAAATGAGACCTTTTATTTCCTCCTTTAGCATGAGCAGTTGGGGCTTGATCTTCATCTCTTAATAGGATGACTTCTCGATTGGCCACTCTTTCTTCTTCTTGAGCACATTTTTCCCATAAACTATCAAATTGGAGTTTCTCTTTTCTTGCACAGATAGTTTGGATGAAGGCATCCCAAGGTCTTGTGAGACCATTAAGAGTTGTCATTATGGGTTCATCTTCATCTAAGTTGTCTCCAATTGCCTCTAATTGTTCCTTGAATTGAGAAACCCTAGAGAAATAGTCTTGAATTGTTTCTCCATTCTGCATCTTTGTATTATTGAGTTGGGTTCTCAAATTAATCTTCCGGTTGATGTTCTTTCCTTCATACATTCTAGTTAGGGCATCAAACATATCTTTTAGATTATTCTTAGAAGACACTCAAGGGATCAAGTGGTATTTAATGGAACCTGCAATTATTCTTTTGGCCTTAATCGTATCCTTCTTGTACTTCTCTTTGGATGCTTCTTCTTCGGGTTCCGGTACATTTTCTTTTATGAATTTTGTAAGGTCAATCTATTCAAGAATGAGTCCAATTCTATATTTCCAAGCATAAAAGTTTTCCTCACCTTCTAACTTGTCAACAAGATTGGTTCTTGCAGACATCTTGACTTGGAGCTAAGAAAATGACCAGAAAATGAATCAAAAAATGAAACTGAGCTTACCAGGAAATGCGTTGGGATGAGGTGAGTTTGCTGGAGCTGACTGTTTCAGAAAATTCCAAGTTTTACCCTTTGAAACTTGACCTATGCAATTTTGGACTGGTACTTCTAGTACTGGTTCTAGTTTTTTGGTACCAGACAAAACTAGGATTTGACTTTTCGGAGAATATCGCCACTGAAAAGATTCTCTCAAGCTGCCAAAATATGTTCCAGGGCAGGGCGCACTTCTCAAGATAGTTTTTGGTCAAAAAATCCTCTTTAGTAGAAAACCCTAATTTTTTTATATGACAACAATGACGTCTAGATACCTAGTGAAATATGCTATATTCAATCAAGCTCTGATACCATGTTAAGTTTTTACTGTTGTTATTAGGTTTTTCCAAATTACACGAGAATTCAATGCATTTACAAAACAACAACATAAAGAGGATCATCGAAAGAAACACAATCAGAAGGTACGCAACATTTTGTCCTAGGTGTTATCACTCCAGGGAACTACTTAGGGTTGTAAACTAAGTATGCCTGGTAACTTAAGAATTGAGTATTTTTCAGTAGGTGGATCAATGGGATACTAAGATAGCACAATGAAGAGATTACTTATCAGAATAACTTAATGAACCAGTGCTTTTAGAAACTGTAAATCAGAGGCCAGATAACAAGAGAGGTATGAAGAATATAGCTTAGA
>ML789219.1:5004-17119 GCA_009831015.1 Picea engelmannii | reverse complement strand
TTAGTGTAAGATCCAAGCAGTCATCCGAAATGAAAGGAACCAAATGCATACATAAGAAGGTTATAACGATCAAATATGACACATACCATGATACCTCAGACCAATTACCTCATGGAGCAAGAGTCCTCTCTGATGCAAGTCCAAGCCGGTAGTGATGGATGCTGGTACTGCTGACAGGACAAAGCTGACTGAGAAGAAGAAACATGGGCCATCCAGGGCCATGCTCAGGTCGTTGCTGCTCTCGGTACTCCATGTCTAGGACCATGTGGGCCTCGAGACACGATCTCCTAGTTATCCCTAGATATCGGGGATAACAAATACTAAGTGTAGAAATTAGTCTACACTTAGAGTATGAAAACGAGAAACAAAAAATAAGACTAAGTGTAGAAATTAGTCTCATGAGACTATGAGAGAAAGAAAGAAGATTTATGAGAGAATGGGTCATAAGAAATGATTAAGTTGTAAAAAATAAGTATGGAGAAAGTATTCCAAGAAATAGTAAGAATTCTAAGACTTAGTAAGAAATAAGTATTTCAAGAAATAGAACTGAGTAAGAATTCCAAGACTTAGTAAGAAATAAGTTTTTTCAAGAAATAATACTGAGAATGAGACTAAGTATAAGAGAGGAGAGGAAACTTAGTGCCGAGAGAGAGAAACCGACTGTGTTACACATGAAGAGATGCTCTTTTAGACAAAAACATGGATATATTTCAAGTTTTTTCAAGTAATAAGACTATGCATAGAGTATAAACTTAGGCAATAAGTGTAAGTGTAGAGTATGAGACTACACTTAGAGTATGGAAACTACAAATTAGAGTATGAAAACAATAAACAATAAATAATACTAAGTGTAGAAATTAGTCTCATAAGACTATGAGAGAAAGAAAGAAGATTTATGAGAGAATGGGTCATAAGAAATGACTCAGTTATAAAAATTAAGTATGGAGAAAATATTCCAAGAAATAGTAAGAATTCTAAGACTTAGTAAGAAATAAGTATTTTAAGAAATAGTACCAAGTAAGAATTCCAAGACTTGGTAAGAAATAAGATTTTTCAAGAAATAGTACTGAGAATAAGACTAAGTATAAGAGAGGAGAGGAAACTTAGTGCCGAGAGAGAGAAACCGCCCGTGCCACATAAAGATATGCTCTTTTATACAAAACGTGGATATCTTGAGCATACAGACTCAGATTTTGAATCCATAAAATGCGTGATGAAGCTGACACTAAGGGCTACACCATGATCTTATGATTGTTCAAAATTTCCTTCTTTTGATACCAATATTTTTTATTATTCCAAAGAGCGGGAAATCAAGGTGACCAATTTTTTTATCAACACTTGTGTCTATAATCAAACTATGCCTCTGCACTTAAGGTATGCCCATATTTTATCCTTAAGCTACAATTTGTCAAATGAAACTAAGTCCTACTCAACCAAGTTCATTCAATAATAGACACATATCCAACTATGGCCTTTATAACATCCCAACAATATTTATACTTAGCCAATTATTCAATACTTAGCAAACACAATACATTGAAAGGAACATAACATTCATCCGAGTAAAGAGAAGTCTACAACACACTTTTATAGGAGGCACTGAGGTGGATGCCTTAAATTTATTATATGAAGAGTTCTATAGATACAGAATAAGGGAGTTGCATCCTTCTTCTTACAATTTTATTATAGACGTACAATGAGTCTAAGGCAATGCAACCATTTGCCTATCGCCCAACAAATTTGTACAATCCAACCCCTAAAACAATCATAGGCCCACCTCTTACAATTATTTCCTTCCTCTTCTTCTCACTCATCCAATGCAATTTGTCCTCCCCTGAACTTAGTGCAATCATAGAGCTCCTTTACACATTTTTTGAATGAGAAATGGATGATTGATGCCTTAGCACCTTTGAGGTGTCCACTATTTAAAAAAAACTTGTCTTGCACTTGCAAACCCCTCCATTCCTAAGTGGATCCAAGTGCCCACATAGAAAAATTTGTCTGTGCTTGATGGTGCCACTATTCCCCTCACAACGTGTTCAACAACTATCCAATGTCTAATGGTGTTGTTCCCAAAGTTCCATGTACCCAACAAGTGTGCCCAAGTGTGCTCGGCAAGTCTGTGCCAAACAAGTGCATCCAATAGATATGTTCCCGACAAATGTGTGCCCAAAAAATGCATCCCACAATTGTGCTCTGCAAATGATTATGTTTGAATTCGCTTATATCATTCGTTGCAACCTCTGCATGTGTAATTCCCAATGCAATAGTGGTGAAGAACACAAAAACTGTATCAAATTTGGCTATGATACCACCTGTCATGAACCTACAATATGATCAATATTTTTTGCAAACTTGAGTTTCTCCCAAGTTTGTTTCAACACCCGAGGTTGTGTGGTATTATCTAGCATCTATCGCAGTGTCTTTTCCAGCCTGCACATACTCCAACTAGACTATGCCTCTTCACCTGAGGTCCACCGATAACTTTTCCTTAAGCTACAAATTTGTCAAATGCAACTAATTCCTACTCAAATAAGTTCATTCAACAATGGGAACACATCCAACCACGGCCTTTAAAACATCTTAGAAACACTTATACTTAATCAAGTGTTTTGGCTCACCCCCACAACAACCCATTTTTGGAGAAAATGGGTTCTCCCTGTTCTAAAATTATTTACAAGGAACTATGTTTCAACTTCATTGAAAAGATATTGGCACAAAGATGCTATTCTACTGCTTATATAGTCTACGATCCTTTTTTCTTTTTGCAATCTGTTAGTCGCAGTCAAAAAATGTTCCCCTCTACTACACCCATCAACCCTCCTTCCCGAGAATTCACTGGTTCATACACTTACTGTAAGATACTGAGCCTTGTTTGCTTACCCTCCTCATTGAACTTCACTATCACACATTTTAGCCTAATTTTGGTCGAGATCAGAACAATTCTTATACTGATTACATTTCGACAAAAACCTTTCCGATGGCCACATTGAAAAGGGTTTTGTCAGAATCATCTTTTTCGGAGTCTTTCCCCTCACTCATAGCTCGAAAATCCGACTCTTATACTCTGATAACTCGTCCAGTCAAAGTTCTCTTCATGTCCCATGTGAAAATCAATAGGTGGTCGGAGACGAAATCAATGTGTACTAAAAACCACTAAGCCAACGCGACCCATGTGACCATAATCTCGTGCCGTGGTGCGTTAGGATTGGCCTTAACCTTTTTCTGGATCTTTGAGTGACTTAATTTTTCTTTGTTTCCAAGATCACTCACTTCCTAGGGTATCGAAGGAATATTATTTCAATACCACCCCCATCGGAGTTCTAACACCCCCTCAATCTATTGGACTCTGAAACATAAAGTCTGACGTTGTCATCTGAAGCCTTTTAACTATCCACTGTTAGAACACAAACCCAGGAAACGGTAATATTCCTTCAATGCCCTATCATCAGGGTATTTATTAAACTATATGTCGATGAGTTCCAATGTGACGACTGCAATGGGATCCCCCTTTCCCCAAAAAACAATTCTTGTCATGTCGACACATGAATCCAAGCGAGAGGGAATATACCCTCGATACCTTTCTGTCAGAGCATGAATAGATCCATAAATTTCTCACTCCGACACAACGATTATGATAGTTGTGTTTTCAAATATAGGCCCCTCTTCGACTTCGATACACAGATTTGGGTGATCTTCCCCCTTAAATCACATTAATTATAGAGATTGTGGTATGATCTTGAAACGACCTTCATACACAGGTGAGTGATTGCACATTTAGGGATGATTTAATACATATTAATTGGCACTAAACCCTTCTTTCACACCCTATCTTCCTCCATAAGATATTAAAACACTATGCCTATATTGATTATCCCAGTGATACTGAAACCATCTTTTTAGGCTAGTTTGTATATAATACCTTCTTTTTAAATGGTTGATCTCTTTACAATTGTTTCATCATTTTCTTTGGCTTGATTCATGTTTTATCTTTGGTAATATAGGACTTAGGTAACATCCTACTATGGCTAGCAAGAATACCAGAAGACCTAAAGGCTCTCTCTGTTTCCAGTCAGCCTCTGTGTCAGAAATGTCTTCTCACCAAATAGAAGTCCTGGTAACAGACACTACCCATCAAAACAATTAAGATAATATCCCTAGGTACAACGATATCTACAAGATCATCAACACTGGATATTATCCTCTAGAATACGAAAACATGGAAGCGTACCCAAACATCCAAAATGCGACATTCATTTGATTGCTTCCTGTAACACCCCAAGTTTTGAGCCCCATATTACATAATTTATTTGTTAATTATTGAGAGGCCATAGTGCCCAAACAATTAAAAGAGGCCACTGTGCCTACAAAATGTAATGTTTTGATCATTATTAATAATAAATACATAGTTGGTTGCTAGACGGACAAGGACTAGAGTTATAGGGGGATATGATTCCACAAGAGATGCAGCTTGAGTGGATAAGCATTTACTTATATTTTTAAATCACCCATTTTGTCTAATGGAGGAAACTGGTTATGTAAAATTATTAGGAGAAGGCCAAGAGGTTCTTGATCCCCAAGAATTACTTAAACCTGTCCTTCTGTTGGGGGGGTTCTCATGTTCATTGATTCTCTCATTCACTGGTTCGTTCGTTCTCTCTCTCACTCCATTCTCTCTCTTGTTCTATTGTTGGTTGCTCCACCTGTTCATGAATTAGTTCACGCACCTATTCATTGTTCACACCTCTCATGGAGACTTCACTCCCTTCACTTTCTCACTGCACTCATCTTCCTCATTCACGTTTGGATTGGGAAGGGGAAACGAATTGTTGAAGAACAACCACCTTTTTTTTGCTTATAGAGACTACTGGTGTAATCCGACCATGAATCAAGACCTGCATGTCTGAGATGTGTGGTATGTGTCCACTTTTTCTCAAAACTATGAGTCCTAAGAGTCCCAACATGGAGATTCTGGACCAGTTGCATTGGAGCCCTAGAAGTAAAAGGACTTCCTGAGGGACTACGTGACCAAGAAGGGTGGGGGTCCATTCTCTTGAGTTGTGAAGGTTGGGTAGAAGAGAGTTGGGTACTTGGATTGTTGTGGGTGTTAGGAATCCTATCAGATCTTGAGTGCTGACTGGTTTGGGAAGCCGAGTAACACTCTGTAACCATCCTTGTGGATTCATATCCCTGGCTTGGGTGTGACATTGTTGTTGACAGTTGGAAACAAATTGTCTACAGTTGGGTGGAACGTCCTTGGTCCGTAGCTATTCGATGGTTTTCTTTTATAAAAGATAAGTTCTCTCTGTCATGGTACTATTTACCTATATATTATTTATTCCATTGTGTATTTATTTATCGTTGAATCCAATGTATTTAGAGTATGCATGCTTGTTGATTATGGTTGTGCATGTCATATGCTTCATTGTTTTTATGTTTAGCATGAATCTTGATCAATGCATGTGAACCTTTCATGCATCCTTGGTATCTAAAGTTTGAGAAGGGTTTGAATTAGTCCAGAGAAGGGACTTGTGGTTAGCATGTCCAGCCTATGAGTGGTTGGGTATGTTACAGACTGGTATCAGAGCCCATGGTTTCAACACTGAACCTGGATGGGTCGTGTATGAAGAATTGAAGTAAAAAAAATCCGTACGGATTTAATGTACAAAATGCTAGAGGGGCGTTGAGAGAGCTCGTAGGGGGTAATGGAAAGCTCAAGAAAAGTGGTGGATCAATTATCACAATGATTGTCGTTGATAACCACAAGATTTAATTTGAGCCATATGATCCATGTGGGGGGAGCCAGACCCTTCCCACCTGTCAGATATGGAAAAGGTGCACGACATTTAACCTCCAAGCCCTTTAGACTTCATGACTTTGGTGAAGTTTTCGTTTTGTTGAGAAAAAGGGGTTGAAGCCTGAAGTTCTGAAGTCCTAGGGTGATTTTCATACATAGATCATCTAGGAGGAGGAGAGCCATGGATTTTCCTTGAGTAGTTTGACAGTTCATAGTTCAAGGAAATTGGTTGAAGTGTGCGTAGATTGGAATTCCTTCTGAAGTCCCGAAGTCTAGAACTTATCCAGTCTATTCAATTAACATGGACACGTGTTTGCAGATCAATCATGCAAAATTCGACAATTCAGAGATTCAGAGTTTGGGAAAACTGATAGGTAATGTTAAGAAAGGCTCCGAAGTCCCAGAGCTCTGGAGTCTCGAAGTTCTGGGAAGCAACTGTTTGACGGTTCAGAGTTCAGGAGAAACATGGTGATAAGTCAAGAAATCTGTCGAAGCCCGGAGCTATGAAGTGTTGAAGAATGAATTATGACATGGCATGATGATGTCACCTACGATGACGTGGACCTCCCCAAGTCATGCCATGTGCCATTCAGAATTTTAATTTTGATGACCTTGTTGGACCAATAACAGTCTGACACATGGGGGCCACGTGTGACCATCTTATATGATGACAACTGTACTACATTAACCCCAGAAAAGTTAATAGGTTTGGGAATTTGACGTTCAGATGATTTGTTTTAATTTGGCGAGGAATCCTCCAGAGTCCCGAAGCTTAAGGAAAAATTTGTTCGAAAGTTCAACATTTAAGAGAAATAGAGTGTGCTAGTGTTGGATCTCCCTAATCCCGAAATTATGAAGTTTCGAAGTGCAACTATGACATGGAAGGATGATGTCACAGAGGGTGACGTGGATCTCCTCTAAACCTACCACGTGTTACTTGATTTTGTACCTTTTGTTATCACATAAAGTTGTCAAGGGCCATAGGTGTGTATTGATATACCCATGTTTGTTTCCTTGCCTTGTCTCTCTATCTTTCATAAGTCAGGTCTTCAAGTCAAAAAGGTCGAGGAATTTTTTTATCTGAGTCATAGAGCTCATTAGGAGAGATCAATGGTGGAAAATAATCATGGGACGAGAGTTCAAAATATTGTTAAAAGTGGTTAGTCAAAGGTACGAACTCCTGAAACCCAAAATCAACAGGGACTGTCCGATTCAGAGAGACACGTGGCACAGGATCAATGATTTCGCAGTTTTGCGGAGTGGAAAAGTCAAAGGGCAAAGTTGTAAGAACCCGCAAAGTGTGAACTCATGATTTGATCTGAGCTGTTGGATCGAGGAAAGTTGTGGACTATCTATCTGAGGCGAGTGCATAATCAGAAATCGAGAGAAGGGACGTGAGTAGTATTTCAACTTCCTGAGACACTAAATCATGATACCCAAATATTAGATCTGGACCATGGATCTTAGAAGGATGCATGGCACCATATCGAGAGGTTGTGATTTCGTGAATCATAGGTCTTATCATGAAGCACGATGCAAGTTCATGAAGAGCGAAATCAGGAAGAAATCAGGGATTGGGCCCATGATCATAGCCCCTGGTCATATTGAAAGTGGGGCCACAAATATGGGTAAGCACCTATTGAGCTGCTAGCGACTGAGGTTTTCGAGGAAGAAATCGTGGTCGTCAAATCCAAAGCAATTTCGACTGTCGATATGAAAAGGCCATTTCGCAAGTTCGTGCATCGTGATACTTGGAATCAAGTGGAGTGAAGATTCCCGAAATGAGAAATCGAGAATCACTCGAGAGATAAGCGCCATGTTGTGGCCCGGGGTCACTTGATGAAGAGGCTGGCACCAAGAGCTCTAGGAGCATGAAGGAAAGGGCGTCGATTTCATGGAGATTTGGAGATCCTTGAGGCATCAAGATTGACTTGAAGAAGTCATGGGAACTTCCTAGAAACATTCATGGGTGTCAGGCCTCATCTTGATCCCAATGAAGGAAATTATTGAATATAGGGGCAGAAGTTGGGATCTCGTATCACCCCATAAATGGAAAGCATTGTAGAGAGAAGCCATAAAGGCTTACTATCCACCCGAAGCTTCTTCTTGGATGAATTTTCCTGTAAAATGAATAATTGCGCCTATCTCGCATTTGACACGAGAAGACCTGCATAGTCTGATAGAGTAGGTGTCGACTGGAAACTTTGAATGAAGGGGCCCAATCACGCTCCTGATAGTTGCAACAATTTTAGTATATATAGGCAGTTTTGATATTTTGTTAAGGTCAAATGGTTGAGCTAGGATCCTTATTATTGTAATATTTTTATGAAGAACACTGGTTCTCTGGTTATGTATTTGTTTTTTAGACATCTTGGTTAATATAAGTCAACTTTATTACCCCATCTTATTTTCCTCTAATATTGAGAGAGTTCATGAATGACTGATTCACATGAATTGTTGTAATTTTATTATGATGAATGTTTGATTATAGTGTTGTTATAATGTCTTTCAGTTTCCTTGAAAATTTGAATTCAAGAGGATCTTTTGTTTCAGTTTTTTCCTCCTTAGGCTATTGGAAGACCTAATGTCCATAGCAGACCTCTACACTCTCCTCACTGAATTCTTCCTTCTATTCACCCTTACTCCAACTTACTGACTGAAGTTGATACAAGACCTTAATTGCTTGTGCATGCCAACCCAGATTTTTTGAGTTAGAACATTATTATCATTGATTCCTCTCCATTTGATCACCTAAAAATCATTTGCATTTACTGTATAAACTGATGGCTACTGGGCTTACCTTCTATGCAATCTAAAGGTGACTTCTATTTCTAACATTTCTCGCACCGTTGTCGGGGAACATATTGAAGATATTTCCCTAGGATAGAACGACAAAGATGCTATGATTGTGAAGGTGCATCAGATATCAGTACCGTTGAAGATTGCAACTTTGACCTGGTGACTCCACTGCTTCAGTTCTGGCTCCTAAAGGCAGACACATGAGGTCCACTTCACTGCTTCCTCTAGCAACGTCTGAAGCTAACCTAGAGGAAATTATTAGAAAGGGAAAGACCACTAAAAAAGGTATCTCCACTGTTGTACCAAGTTTTTCTAATAATTTTCATAATCCCTCTTTACAAACTCCAGTAACCGTTTCTAATTCTCCTATTATACAAAATGCTAGAGTTTCAATAAATTTAAATTTTGGGATTTTTCCGGCCGATTTATCCCCTCCTATTCTTGATTTGGAAGGAGAGATATTTGACACCCCTTTCTCCCTCGAAGTTGTGAAGTGGAAGGAGAGAGCTTTTACCTTAGAACTTTTTCCTAATCCTCCTCCTATTAGAGTTGGTGCATCTATAGAAGGGGAAACCTCTGTTACCCCTAGCCCCTCATCTTTATCTCCTAACACTCAATCTTTTCCTTTTTCTCCTAGGAGCACAACCCTAGTCTCACCTATCTGAAATCCATCTCCTCCTGTTTATCCTCTAGTTCACACTCCAATGGCAGGAGAAAATCTCCTTAGAACTAGGATGGAAGATATAATAGCCACTAGGTATGCCCCTCTTGTTTTTCCTCAGCCTCTGAATTCCCTCCCAGTGGATGGCTACCTTAAAAAGTTTCCCAAGTTCATGGGCGAGGGAGACATAACTGCAAAGGAACACCTTGAATCCTTTTATAGTTTTACAGATTGTCATGTCATCATGGATGTAGATGTATGGATGAGGATTTTTGTTCATAGCCTTGAGGGTGAGGCTAGGAAGTGGTTTAGGGCCTTGCCTCCTGGATATATTTATGGGATTGAAGCCCTAGATGAAGCCTTCTTAAAGAATTGGGGGGATAGAAAGGATTTTTTACTATATTACAGATTTTGGATCAATGAAGAAGAAGGAAGGGGAATCTGTTTATGACTTTTCAAAAAGATTTAATAAAATGTATAGCAAAATTCCCACTGAGATTAATCCTACAGAAACCTCTGCAAATATTACTTATTCTAGTTCTTTTGACCCTGATTTATGCCTCATGTTAAGGGAAAGGAGAGCTACCTCCTTGGCTCATATGAAATATGCATCCATTAAATTAGAATCCAATATTATGGCAGTTGACGAGCTTAGGAGTAAGGCTGATAGGGACAGAAGAAGGGGAAGGTATGAAACTTCAACCTCTTCCTCTGCTACCCACCCTCAAGATGATGAGCTTACCAAATTAGTAAAATCTCTTTCTGCTAATATGGATAAGGTAAAACTTGAAGCAAGACAGACCTATAGAAGTACTCAAAACACTGATAACAAAAGTACCTTCAGGAGACCTAAGAATGATCCTCAGATACCTCCAAGACAACCCAGAAATAGAGAAAGAGATGATCAAAGGATTCAAACCCATTTACAAAACAACCTTGTAGATGAAGAAGATGAAGAGGATGAAGAACATGATTCTGAGATCCATTATGTGGGTGACACCCCTCCATCCCCTCACTTGACCAAGTCTGCATATGGGGAGTCTTTAATGGATAATCAAATAAATGAATTAAGTAAGGGAGAGAAGTCAAAAGAGAATCCTATTAAATATAATCTGAGATCTAAAAATAAAGGAGAAAAGACTAATGCTTTAGATCAGCCCTAAAAAACAAAGAATTCTGCCAAGGTTGTGACAGTTGGAAGCAAGCAAAAGACACTCAAAACCCCCCAATTTTGATTGAGGATCCTACCCCAGAAGTCAAGGAGATTTTGAAATCTCCATCTTCCTTCAGTTTTGAAAATGAGGTCTAGAAAATCAAGATCCTTGTACCAATTTTTAGAAGTAATAAAAATTAAAGAATTTAGAAAATATCTTTCCAATGAGTTGTCGCTCGAATCCTCCTAAAATACCACTGATTCATTAAATCTTCAAGATGAAAAGATAGTGGTCATATTAGGTCCTTTGATAGAAGATAAAGAGGATTTGTGATGCAGGAGCATCGAACCAAAGCCAAATCATGTGCCTAGCCAAAGAAAACAACTAGACACGCGGATGAAGAAAAGGGGCACGTTTTCATAAGAACTGTTTTGAATTTTGAACTTAAAAGCATTAATGTAATAGTTAGGAAGAAGGTGTACTTTGCATTTATACCTAGGAGATACGAACAAATATGGGGGGATTACTCCCATATGTCAAATTTTAATAGGCATTTAAGTCTGTTAATGAGAGCAGGTAGATTTGAATTAAGAGATAAGACCGTTTAGAGAGTAGGAGGGAAAATGGATATAGACACCCTCACCATTGTATCAATGTAGTATTGTATCATTAGCACAGAACATAAGAAGGAGCTGTAGCAGAGATTTGTAGAGAAGAACCCATGTACAGGAGTATTTGAGTTAATATATGAAGCTTTGACTTAGATTTCATGGTGTTATGATGCTTACTATTTACATGTTGAATGGTATGCTTACAATTGTTTTATTCTCTCTGTTATGCATTTGTTATGATTCTATGTTGTGTTGAATGTATGATTTCATGTTGAATATATGAAGTCTGAGAGAGAAAGAGAATGAGTTTCAATTGTTTCTCATCCTGAGAGAGTTCCTGCAAGGAGTACAGTGAAACGTCCGCAAGGTGTGCATTGACAAGGGTTCTGATTTTTATCTCAAAAAGCTCGGGAGGGATATCGTTGTTCTCATTCTAATAGAAGTGTAGGTGAAGCAAAAAAATCGTGCAAGGTGTGCACAGTCTAGTCGAGGCCTTAGAACTTATCAACCAAGGTTGAAAGGTTGAAGGACTGTTGTTGCAGAAAGTGCACAGAGTCAAAAGATCAAATACTCAAGAGTATTTGAAAGATTGCTGCAAGGAGTGCGTGCATGAGTCCTTCTAGAGACTCGAGTTTAAAAGTGAAATCTCAGGAGGGATAACAAATTTAAAGACTTCAAAGGAAGACAGATATCAAAACCCTTCAAAGGGAGACGAGGAAGCAAAATCATCACGTAGAAGGTTAAGTTTCGGGGAAGAACATTGGCTCGTTTCATAGAGATTCTTGAGGAACGAATCGAACGGTCGAAATCCTCCGTGGAGAAAACACAAAGTTGGGAGGACCGTAGGATCCAGAGGATTTGCAGGGTGGATAAGGGTTGTATGAACCCATTACATTGGTGTCAAGGATCAACGAAGATCGTCGATCGTGGTTAGTTTGGGCCACCAGATCTGTAACGACCCCTTCGTTATGTCTATGAATAGCGAAGTACAATAGGAAAATTTTTTCTTTTTCTTTTTCTTTTTAAAAATAAGATATTAACAACATCACATAATGCACTAAGGTGACACATGATCAAAATATAAACAACTCTA
>ML789218.1:227425-243458 GCA_009831015.1 Picea engelmannii | reverse complement strand
CACTTTTGACTTAAAGCTCCTAAGTCAAAGTGAAATTAGAATCATAAAGTAAAGTATGAGGGTAAAAGTCTTCCCCCTTTGTGCTTAGAGACTCATAAGCACATGGGGACCACTTTCCAAGGTATCCAAATCTCAACACTTGGTTCTCTTCTCTTTTGGAATATGTACAAATACTGGGCAGCCAAATATTTTGAGATGGCTTACTTCTGGCTTCTTTCTGGAGAACATCTCTTCTGGGGTCTTGAACCCAAGTGCACTATGGGACAATTTGTTCTGCACATATACTATTGTTTTTGTTGCTTCTGCCCATAAGCACATTAGAAGATCTTGATCATGGATCATGGTCTTCATTGCTTCCATTATAGTTTTGTTCTTTCTTTCTGCTACACCATTTTGTTGAGGATTGTAGGGAGTGGTGAGCTCCCTCTTGATCCCGACATCTTTAAAAAGTTTACAAACTCTTTTGAGGTGTATTCTCCTCCATTATCTAACCTGAGTATCTTGATCTTTCTTTCAGAAAGATTCTCTATCAAGGTTTTGAATTCCTTGAATTTACTGAACACTTCATCTTTTGATTTCAAAAAGTAAACCCAGGTTTTACAAGAATAGTCATCAATAAAAGATACATAGTATATATACCCACTGATGGAGGATGATGGCATTGGGCCACACACATCTGAGTGAATGAGTTCTAGGACTCCTCTGTGTTGAATTTAAAGCCACTGCAAGAGCCATTCTCCAGGAGGATGGCAAAGACCCTAGCCGAGATCTAGGGCCCCAGTACACTCCTGGGGTTCTTGGTCTAGGACCAAACAGTCAGTGCCATGGCAAAAGACCCTTGTAAGGGCCCCCAGTAGATGATTGGTGTTCTTGGTCTGGAACCAAGCAGCAAAAGACCCTTGTAAGGGCTCCCCAGTAGATGACTGGGGTTCTTGGTCTGGGACCAAGTAGCAAAAGACCCTTGTAAGGGCCCCAAGTAGATGACTGTGTTTCTTGGTCTGGGACCAAGCAGTAAAGATCCCTGAGAGGGCCCCCAATATATGATTGGGGTTCTTGGTCTAGGACCAAGCAGTTAAAGTCCCTAGATATGTCTAGGGCCCCTGGAAATGTTCCAGGGTACCCATGCCTAGGGCATGGGTTGATCCTTGGTCTTGTACCTTGGTGGATAAGACCCCAAAGATGTTCTGGGGCCACCTGGTCTTTGATATGGTGCTTGTTGGTATATGTCCCTCCTTGAAGGTAAGCATGACCACATGAGGGATGTATCCCATATGCAATGATGATAAAATTAAAAAGGTCACTTTGAGAATGAATGGACAAGTATTGCCACCCAGTCACCCTTCCCAAACCCTCTTCACCCAAGTTTGTGTTTATTTGGGGTTTTGCTTTTGCTTTAGGGGTTATTGTAAAAATATTAATTAAATGTTTTAATTATAACATGGTTAATTAATTATATTAATTAAACATGTTATTTTTAATTGTTATTTTAATTATTATTTCTATTAACCCAACCTAGCCTAAAAGTATAAATAGAGTCCTACCCTCTATCCTTTTTATACACACTCATGTTATCTTTAAGAAAGGTCAGCAGATCTCCTCCTTGATGCTGCGGCCCTCCTTCAACAGTTCGATTCAGTCTTGGTCATACTTGTTGACAGGTCCATGTGTAGTTGGTGTGATGAAGGTCTTCCCCTATTGATGCCAAGTCTATGTTAAGGTTGTTGCGTTGAGTTTTATGCTGTTGCAAAGTGCTTGAAGCTGTCGTCTCCCTCCTAGTGCAGATCTGTTGAGTCGTGACCTCTCTAGCATGGATCTGGCCCCTTCTTTTTGAGTTGTGACTCTCCCAGCACAGTTCTAAACCTTACTCTTTGAGCCGCGACACTCTCTAAGCTGCCTGTAACCCTTGTCTTGTGTGAGGGTTTGGGTCCTTGGATTTTTCTGTGTGTGTGAGTGTTTAAGCACAAAAATTTGTGTGTGGTGTCTATGTGTTTTTCTCCTCTTGGTGGCAAGAAAGTCTACTCATCTCTTGGCAAGAGATCTAACCTATATGCTAGATCTATGATCTAGAATTTTTTCTGAGCATAATTACAAGTGGCTTTACATCTCTTATGTGTAGCATGGACTCCTACAAAGGTAAGACTACAAGGTAAGTGACTTGTTCAATTTATTATGGTTTAAGTTGTTATTTGATTTATCATGATCTAGATCTGTTTAATCTTGTTTAGATCTGATCTATATCAGATCCATAGATTAAACCTTCATCTATTTATTTAGATCAGTCCATTGCTTTGATCAGTTTATCATTATCTAGATCTGTTATTCCTTGTTTCTGAAGTTTGTTAAATTTTAAAAGTTGCTCATTATCAGATCTGGGTATTAGTTTGAGTTTTGATTTGTATAAGATCTACATCATCATTGTAGATTAGATCTGAATACTATTGATTAATCTAGATCTACTAATCTCAGTTAATATCTAACTCTGCTAGCTTAGATCTGAGTGACAGTACCCACTCAGGAATTTGTTTACAAACTAGAATCAATTTATTGTTTCTCTGTTTTAGATTTTAAGCAGTATTGTTTTGTTTACTATTTTGAGAATGAGACTTAGTTGTTATTCTAACTGAAAATTGAAAAGACAGTTTTGTTCTGCATTACATCTCTAATTCTAACATTCTGCTTTACTATCTCTCTTCGGAAAAGGTTTCTTGATGTTCTTCCCTTGTGCACATCCATTGCACACACCTTCATGGTCAACCTTGAGTTCTAGTAGACCTGTGACTGCCTTGATTACATAAGGTAATGCCTTGTAGTTGATGTGGGCTAATCTTCTATGCCAAAGTTCACATGGATTCTCAATGGAGTGGGTCATGGTTGCTTCTGAGTGACTCTTTAGTTTATCCAAGCCACCTTCTTCTTTTCCAATAACGATTGCTTCTTCCATGGTTTTTCCTTTGGCCCACATAAGAACTTCTCCATCTATAAAGGCAACTCTGAAGCCGTTCTTTTTTAAAGCTGATATGGAGAGTAAGTTCTTTGTCAAACCTGGTACATATAGTACGTTTTTCATCTTCATTGGAGTCCCTGAATTAAGCTTGTAATTTGATTCTCCTACTCCCTTGATAGGGTATTGATAATCATCTCCAAGTGTAACTTTCTAAGAAAACTTATTTTCTGAAAGGCAAGAGAGAATGTCTCTTTGACATGTCATGTGCTTGGAAGCACCACTATCAATGAGCCACGTGTCCTCACCAGGTGATACTGATCCTGAGAGGGCTGAGATTAAGACATAGTCTTCAATTCGTTCTTTTATCATCTTTGTGGGTGGCTCTTCATCTTCAACTGATTGGGCATGATACCTCTTGTTTTTCTTCTTGTATTCTTATCGTCTAGTTGGATAATGTTTCACAATATGTCCCATTTTGTCACAATGGTAACATTGGTAGGATGAGAAATCTTTTCCTTTTCTTTGTCCTTTCTGAAACTTCTAGAATCTCCTTGGTTGAGATTCTTTGTGTGTGAATTTGTTTTGGGGGTGAGACTCTATGAGTTTCTTCCTGGAAGTAAGACTTATTTCTTCCTCCTTTAGTGTGAGTGGCTAGGGCTTGATCTTCATCTCTTGATAGCAAAGCTTCTCAGTTAGCTACCCTTGATTCTTCTTGAATACATTCTTCCCAAAGACTGCATTCTTCCCAAAGACTGTCAAATTGTAGTTTCTCCTTTCTGGCACAAATAGTTTAGATGAATGCATCCCAAGGTCTTGTGATACCATTAAGGGTCGTCATTATGAGTTTGTCTTCGTCTATAGTATCTCCAATTGCTTCTAGTTGTTCTTTGAATTCTAATATTCTGGAGAAATATTCTTAGATCGTTTCTCCTTTCTGCGTCCTTGTATTCTTGAGTTGAGTTCTTAAATTCATCTTTCGATTTATGTTCTTTCCTTCATATAATCTGGTTAGGGCATCAACCATTTCTTTTGGAGTCTTCTTTGACGACACTTGAGGAATCAAGTGATCTTTGATAGAATCTACAATGATTCTTTTGGCCCTAATTTTGTCCTTTTGGTGTTTTTCTTTAGCTGCAGCATCGGTGGGTTCTGGTACATCTTCTTTAACGAATCTTGCTAGGTCATTCTCTTCAAGAATGAGTCCAATCCTATACTTCCAGGCACGGAAGTTTTCCACACCTTCTAGCTTGTCAACAAGCTTAGTGCTTCCAGACATCTTTTACCTGGAGCTAGGAAAATGACCAATAAAATGAAAGTGCTCAAAATTGAATTTTGAACTTACCAGGAGGTGCGCTTGGCTGAAGCAAGTAGCTTGGTGTGGTTAGATTTCAAAAAATCCAACTTTTACCCCTTCAAATTTGACCAGCGGATTTTTGGACTGGTGCTTCTAGTTTTTTGGTACTTTGGTACTTCTTGTACTGGAGAAAACTAGGATTTCACTTTTTGGGAGATCTAGCCACTGAAAAGGTGCGCTAAAGGTGCCAAAGGGTTCCTTGAGTAAGGGTGCACTTTTCTATATGGCTCTTGGGCTGAAATTCTTCTTCAATAAAAAGCCCTAATTTTCACGTACGACAATAGTGACGTTTTTCTTCTTCTTGTGAAAGATGCTCTCTTCAGCTTAGCTCTGATACCATGTTAGAGTTTAAGCTATTATTAGGTTTCTTTTCATTTCACTAGATAACCATAGCATAGATAGGATCACTGAGAAATACACAATCACAAGAGACACATCATTTATCCTGGGAAACCCTCATGGGGGAGAAAACCCAACAAAAACTTCCTTAATATAGATAGCCAATACAATGCCAAGAGAATAAACCAAACAATACAGAAAGTTCTCTCCAAGTAATGTGCCTCTCTCTCTCTTCCTTCTTCTCCAACTGCAGCTCCAAACTTGTGCTCTAATGAACAAGTGAGTGAGTGAGTGAACAAATGAGGCGTTGGCCTCTCTTATTTATACAATATGGCAGGTGCTGAACTGAGGTGTCTTTTCACTAGCAGGGCCAACTTCTCATTTTGGGTGGTTATAACCACTTTAATATATTATGGGGTCCGACTTATCATTTAGCATATTACAATTAGGGTTTGACCAATCCGCAAAAGGGGATTTGGTCATTTACAATGCCCGACATGATCAATCCACAAAAGGGGATTGATCTAATGAATAATACATCAATAATAAATAGAATACTCTTTGCAGTTACAATATTTCAACAATTATTAAGTCAAAAATATGCATGAATATCAAAACGTCCTAGTCTTTTATGGCTGAAAATGAATGTATTGTTGTAATAAAACCCTATTCTAACCCTAAAACAATAAAAAGAGTTGAAATTAAAATTTTGTGATTGAGTATTGGGAGAATGACTAGTGCCTACTATAATTTTGGGCATATGGGGTCAATTATGGACTCCTTTGAAGAGATGTGAGTGGATCTAGGGTGATATTTGTGTTAGTACCCAAGATAAGAAGTATGTCCTAAGACACCCATCAAGGAACATGCACAATGGCATATTGTATGGTTTGGGGTTTACTTTATGGGTGGTGGCATAGTCATGAAAGGTTATTTATCATAGTCATCCTCATGAGTGCCTTTGTATGAGGGAGCGCTTAGGCAATGAGTTACTCTTTCCTCGACACTGTGTCTTTCCAAACCCCCATTTTCCTTTTTCTTTATTCAATCAACCTTTTTTGTCTTTTGATTTTCATTTGCTAAGTCCTTTTGTTAGGTATGCATTCATTGCATAACACTTGGGGTGATGGCCTCTTAGCGAGGGGGTAGAGCTCATGCTTCTCTTTCTTTCTTGGTTTTTAGACTTTGCTTTTCTTTCTTGTTTCTTTGCTTTTCATTTTGAATTATAGCTTTTGCTTTTTCTATATCATTTTTTTATATATAAAGTTGCATCAACCTTGAGTATTCTGGCTCCTTCTCATGGGGATTATGAGGCATGAACCTTTATAGGTGACATATGACAACCAACCCAAAAGATAGGATACTAGAGAGGGGATAGATGGAATGTGTTATGTATGGACTTGGATATGGTCATGTTACCCCTATTAAGAACCCCCAGTAGTACACATTTTCGCAAGAGTGACAACACTTGGCTAGGAGACAATCATGACCACGAATGTGAAACAAGGAAAAAAGTATAAATTCAAAGCATCATGATTCATAATCCAATTCAATCCATGATCACTATTTTCATGCCCAAAACATTGACATTATCACTCGATATGAAGTATCAAAGCAGGGCACCCCAGTGTCATGCACTATGTAATTTGATGCAAGTGTGTTGAGCATGTAATGGAAGGCATCCGTGGGCAACTATCTGTGTGTTAACCCCTAGATTTTCACCCTTGAAAATCTTGAGGGTTAAGAGCTAGCATGCATTGTTTTGGCTGGCATTCTGAGATTCTCCCAGAGTTTAGCACTTGTGTTGAGCAAGAGGTCGGTTCCCATCAGAGGCGGGTATGATCGGTACATAGTTGTTTGGTTCAGAGTTAGAGTTGACTTAGTTTCCATGCATATTTGAGAGAGATGTATACATATAGCAGGTGTTGCTATTTTTTCGGAAACACGGTTTGAGTGGGTCTCTTAACAGTTTGGAGCAGTTCTGAGCATACAGGGAGAGTCTTTGCATGATTCTAGGCCAATAATACTTTTCCAAGCGACATGCAGGAACTTTCTATTTTTAGCAGTTTGGGCTCCAGGCCCAAGATTCAGATTCCGAGCACATATTGTGGATCCTTGAGACAACTTGAGTCTTTTGGATCTTTTCTAGAATGATTTGGCACAATTTACTATTTTTAGTAGGTTGAACACTAGGGCTCACATGTCAATTCTAATTGCATTTTCGGATCCCTTATGGAAAAATGAGTTCAATGAGTATGAAGTTAAGGGCATTCAAACAACTTTCTATTTTTAGTAGTGTCTATTTTTAGACAGTGACATGTGGCGATGTTCTCTCAATGTTCCTAGATGATATGCACAGTTTCCTAAATTTTAGGAGTCGGATTCTATTTTTAGAAATTTATATATTTAGCAGGTACGGTCATCATCCATGCAATTCCAAGTGGAACCCTCACAGGTCGACATGTGGCATATCTACAAAGTGATGTGGCATCCACTTAGGCAGGGGGGCGCATATTTCCAAGACCTGAGCATAAATAAATAATTAATTGAGAAAAGGGAGTCCCATAATTGGGCCTAAATTTAGTTGTATATTCCTCTATATAATCACCCCTCCACTTTCCATGCATCAACTCCTTAAAATTCGCCTCCAGTTGAGTTTAAACCGCATTTTCGTAAAAATTAGGAATTTCCCTAAAAAATACGGTGAATTTCCTCTTAGCCATAACTCACTCATTCTTTTGTCAAATTTAGCAAGAAGACATGTATTAGAAAGCTAAATTTGGCTTCCATGTGTTTCTTAAATCTTTCACTCCATAAAGCCAATTCACATTCATTATTATTCATTACTTCTCACTTTCTTCCTCAAGTGAACCTTCCTAAGTTTTAGGGTGCATTCTCCTCTCTTGTGCACATATAACCTTCATGCAAACTCTTGCATACACTCACTCATTTCACACTCCTCACATATCTCTCTCCCTCATGCGCATTAACTCCTATTTTATTCACACTCCTAAGCTATATATTGGATGCTTCACAGAGGTTCTTGGTCGGATCATTGCAGTAGCAGCATAATGTCTCTCTCATTCTCTTCTCTTCTCTCTTGTTCTCTAGTCTAATGACTCCTCTTTGAGAAAAGTAGTCATTGTATTGGTTGTAGGCTTGCCAAGTGTGGCGCAAACAGTCCTCTTGTAAGCTTCATCAATAAAGAAGTGTGTGTTTGTCTTCAAACCTCTTTCTGGGCGGTATTATGGTAAATTTGTGATCTGATATGTCATTTTCTGAACTGTTCATTATGGTTAATTCTAATCTTTTGAATAGTTTTCTTCTTCTTTCCAGTCTATTATCATTGTGCTAACCCTTCAGGTTCGCTCCAAGCATAGAAGATTGTTTTTCCTCATCGTTTTGCACTACTTTTACATGTTGTCCAAGACAAATAGCTTGTTGTTTTGTAGGCTTTACATGCAGAAATCAGACTTAAAGACAGCAGCAAGGCACTTCAGTGTGCCTAGGGACTCCCCCCAAAGGCTAGCAAGCATTAGCCCAAACGGAGAGGGGTTTGGTCAGTGACAATTGGGGCCTTACTCCTTTAATTAGCTAAGTTTTTACCACTATCCTAACACATATATCAACACAGAATTGGAGGGTAAAAAATTGTGTTAACACTATGGTGAATCTGAAATGTCATCATCGAAATGGTTGTCTGTAATGTGGATCATGGAGAAAAACTCTCCTCTAGTTACCCCTAGAAGTGGGGGTAATAGTTCTGAAAAAGGAATATTTTTAAAAGGAATTACATAACCCTTGTGATATTCTGAGCATTGTTGGCCATAGCAAAAAATAACCCTATGGAATTTTGGAAGGAATTACAAGTAAAAATAGATGCCAAAAAATGATATATCGGAGATGTAGTGGTTGGCACTGGTCAAATATCTCTATGTAAACATAGCAATGAGAGGAAAACCCCCAAAAATCAATAGCCAAGGGGAGGTATTCATGAAGGAAGAGGTGAAAGAGGACATGTTATCGCACAATTTGTACTTGCCCAAAAGCCCAAGGCAAGTGGGTACATAATTGGCGTAACTGGGAATAACCTATCATTGTCACCTTAATACGAGATCCCTTTCTATTTAGAAGTATGTCAAGACTACCCCAGGGGAGACGTCCCCGGTGACCTGGGGGTTTGAGGAGGCTAAGGCAAGTAATCACAAGGAAATCCTTCCCCTCTCATAGATCACTCAAATCAAGGTTTATTTATGTCTTGTAAAGATGAAGCAAATAGATAATATTGTGTACCTGTCCAAAACAAGACAACAAGGTAGAAAGGGGCACTTTCCAAGTACCAAAATGATTGTTAGTGCTTCATAAGACAATAAACCTTCAAAAAGTAAGCTAGCTGATATGAATTTGCAGCAATGCAACAGTTTATAACAGCAATTAATATTTTATAACGGCCACAAGAATTATGCCTTGAAATTACTTGAAAAAGACAATAAAAAGTAACTTTGACTAGGCAAATTGATAATAAATTGTCACAAGCAAAGTTAGCAATGTTTAGCTAGCTTTTAACACCACCTTTGCAGAGAATTTGTTGCAGTTAGATGGTTGTAGCAATCTTTTGCAACAACAGAAAATTCTAATGGTCAAAAGTGCAAGAAAACACCATACAAAGTTAGCACTTACCTAGTAGATTGACTAGCAATTATCACAATTGAGTTTTGAATGGGTTAAGTGCAAGTTATGTAGGGAAATGTATCCAATCAATGTATGTTTGTATGGCTGTAGCAATGTTTTGCTATAGCAGCAAGTTAGCTTGGGAGTTAGTATAGTTTAGGGTTAGCAAATGTTAGTAAAAGCTTCAAGGATAAAAGTGTGAATGTTTGTTTGATAATTAACACTTGCAAGTGGTAGATGAGTGTCTTTCTAGGGTAAATGGAGTCACTAATGGAAGCAGCAAATCGTAGAGGATAAATAGCAATGATAATGATATGTCAAAGGGATGGAGAGGATAAGAAAGGTGTTGGTATCCCAAGTCCTCAAAAAGCCATCTCCAAGAGATAATGGCTAGAAAGTAACAAAGGTTAGGCCCTAGCGATTTCTCCTTTCCTTGAACAAATTGTAAGAAAATATGCAATTAGGCATAGAACTAGGGTTACTAGAGTGCTACAATGGTAGGGCTCTAGTATCTACTTCAAGATAGGTGCCTTTCAAGAAATTTTAACACATGGAAGACTATAGAAAAAAAGATAGTAACATATGTCTTTCTCCTAGGGTTTCAAGCAAGCAATTTCATAATCTTATACATGAAACAAGCAAAATTAACCATAAGCATTCATTCACAATAAAGAAATGCAGATTTTCCACTTACTTCACCAAGAATAATCAGGCAAAAACCCTAGTTGAAGATCCTCCACATGAAAAATTGCCAAAGTACACCAAGAAATGCCTCCTCCAAGAAGTGTGCACCACTAAATTTCAGCCAATAATCCTTAAAGAAGGCCGAATTTCAGACCACTACTTGTGTGATGAGTGAATGATGAAAAAATATGAGAGTTTTATCTCTTATTTATACAATATCAATGACCTTTAATTATTTTTTAGGTCATAAAAGGCCGACATGGCCAATTTACATCAAAAATCCAGTTTTACATAAAATCAATAATTAAAACCCTAATTTCTGTTTAGGCATGACGTCATGCCCTTCTAGGGTGACATTAGACCCCCAGCATGGAGCGCTAGGCCTCAAATGCAAAATGATAAGCCTCCAAAGGCCTCAAATGCTGCCACACGTGCCAACTAGCACCAAACCTTCCTCATAAATGCCAAACCCTAACTAGATGACGTCAAGGGTCAACATGATGACGTCAGGGGCCTTCAAGGGCCAATGTCATGGTGGAAGGGCAAGACCCCCCTGGGTTTAGGCCTGCCAGAGTGTCTCGGGGGAAACGTTCTTCTTCCTTCCTGGTGCCATCCTCTGGTGTCTCTCTACCCCTGGTTGGGGTCACAACATCCATCTGCTGAGCTTTCAGCCCCATGGAGGTCCGAGCTAATCATCTCCCCATATGTACTTGTCCACCGAGCATGGTCCTACGGCAAAAAGAAGTACGCCCTCCATGAGCTCATAACTCAGAGGAATCATAGTAATGTCAATCACATCCAATAATCAAATTACCCAAACATGTGCATCAAACCCCCCTTTACCCAGACAAATGATCAAATATGTTATGCAGTTTAACAAGTCAGGTTTGGAGAGGGTCTCAAGATGTCCTATTGGGCTAATCCTCCTCAAGTTTGGGGTGTTTCCCAGGTAAAGACCAATCTAGTTCATGTAAGTGTGTGAAATGGTGCAGGGGGAATGTTTGGGCAAAGGGTGCAGTGATAACAGGGAAATGTAGATCTTTCCTGTGGGTGCCTGCCCCATGAACAAATGGTATGACAATGAATGCAAAAACCTCCATAGTCATCTTTGACACGCATTCACTCACACTCACCCCTCCTACACCCATCTTAAAGCTCCCTGCTACTGCCTTCTCCACCATACGAAGTGCCTCTTCATTTCCTAAAGGAGACGTGAGTTGTGTGCTTCCCTTATCTGCTCCCCTAAAAACTTTTTTCACACTTTCTTTCTTCGCCACTTTTCTCTTCCTCCCAATCCTAAATCCATGTTCACCCATACCTCCTCCCTTTAAGATGTTCCTAGGAAGCCAGTAATCCAGGTCATCTCTTCCCCCCCTTCTTTTCATCTATTCTCATACCAAGATATTCGGGAAGCCGTTTGGATGATGAACACTATCAAAGCAACAGATGAGGAAGGGCTCCAGGCAGAACTCTTCAAGCAGGGTATTCACGCTATGGACAACCATCTAGTCGACTTATTCAACCATGTGGTCTGTACGGGTTTTCCACAATCTTGGTCACGTCACATTATTCACGGATCCACAAATCAGGCTCCAGTATGGATCCCAACAACTTCAAGACAATCATGGTTGGTCACACATTTTCCAAACTCTATCCTACAATGTTCCATTTGAAGTTGTCTAGAGAGCTTGAGAGGAGGCAACTTAGTGCTAGAGGGCAGGTTGGATTCTGACCCGAGCACCAAACCATTGATCACATCCTCACACTCAGGGCCATCATTGAGGAGGCGCGACATCGCTCTTTGAAACTTTACTATTGTTCTGTGGACTTCCAAAAAGATTTTTGTTCCCTCCTCAGGGAGGCTTTGTTTCAGAGACTCAGAGACATTGGCATCTCAGATACCTTATTGTCATCCACCATGTGCTTATACGAATCATTTATTGGTCGTCTATGCACAGCACACGAGATATCGGATTTTATCAGGACCACCTTGGGTCAAACATGGTTTTTTGCCCCTTGTCCCCCACATTGTTTGGGATCTACATTGACGAGCTGGAGTCTTTCTTGCATGAGCACATCCAAGACGGAGATGGGTATCTTGTCGACCAAGTCCTGATTTCTATTCTATTGTTTGTAAATGATGTGATCCTTCTAGCTTCATCTCTAAAAGGACTGCAGAGAAAGTTGGATGCCCTGGCCCTCCTTTGTGACCTTTGTCAATTCACTGTTAACCTGGGTAAAACCAAGGTCATGATCTTTAACGGGTCAAAGAAGATCCTCTTTGATCACCATTTCCTTTTCAAAGGAGAGGAGATTGAGATCACCAGTTCTTATACTTATTTCAGGGTATTGTTTATAGGACCTCGCTTTAGTTTATGGCATGCACTTCATCCCCATGTCAGTAAGGGCTATGGGTCCTTGGCCCTTCTTGAGAAGCAGTGTTTCTAGAACGATTTTCAGGACATATTGTCCAAGATGTCACTCATGGACACTCTTGTTCGGCCCACAGTTCTATACGGTTCTGAGGTTTGGGAACCTTGTTTGCTAGAGTTTGATTGGTCTTCAGTTGAGAGAGTATCGATCATCCTCCTTCATCGCATTATCAAATTCAAGCATACAATGAAATATCCCTGATCCCGTTGATATGGATATCTACCGCTGAACTACGGTTTTGGCCACTGAATCTGATACTCTGGTGGTTTCTGAATGCGTTTAAGTTACTATGTGAACATGCTTGATGATTTTCGCATGTGTGTTCCAGTTTATTATGTGTTTTAGCAGTATAAGACAATGCATGTGAAATAAGGACAACACAGCTCACTGATATATATAATGCTGAAAAAGCAGGAAATACAATAATAACTGGAAGCAGATATGATAATCGTCAATTAGATCTCATGGATCGTCACTGGAATACAAAATAACTGATAAGAAATACCCGTGATCAAAAGAATAGGTGTTGGTCTGCGCATGCACGGATAGATCGGCAAAAAGCAGTCTGGCAACTCACGGTAACTATTGTAGAATTCAAAAAACTTGCCCTGATGGCGATACCCATCGGAATGAGCTGGAAACTGTCTCAAAAGATACGCCCTGGCCTCTAGACTGATCTTGATGACTGTCGGAATGAAGATCCAACCTCTGAAGCTCTGGATGTTACCCCTAGGGGTTTGCGCACCTCCTGGGCTCAATGAGTGCGCCCTAGAGATTCCACCGATAGAATCTGACAATGTATAGTTCAAAACGATTGTCCTGGTCTCCTCTGTAATGGGTCGAAAGGGATTCCTCAGATCTGCCCCAGAATGTCCCCTGGAACCCCAAATATGCTTCCCTAAGAGTTGTGCCCTAAATGACTGTTTTCCGCTTTCCGAAAGATTCCACCGTCGGAAACTGACGACAGGTGGCTCAATAGGTGTGCCCTGGCTAACTCTCTAATGGGTCGGAAGGAATCGGCCATATCTGAAACTGTCTTAAGCGGCCGCACAAACCCTCTCTCAATCTATCCTCGCAGAGTTTGGTGCTTGCCCTTTCCGACTTGAGATAGTGTTTGGTCTCATCTCACTCCTGCACTGCATTCATAGATTTGTTGATACAGTGAAGGGACTGGGCCGATATCCATACATGGCTTACTGCTCATCAAAGTCCATTACATCGGCTAGTTCTCCAGCTCGATCTCAGTGTTGGTACTTTGGGGCCTTAGATCTCCTTGCATCTGTGGGTATTGCATTGGACCGACTCCCTCCATTTAGATATTCCCTAGATGCACCTGGCCACCACTTACCTAATAAACAAGAGATGAATGCAATCATTCAAGAGGGTATCTACAAGCAGTTTGTATAGGTCACTTGAATAAACCCTTAGGGTGGGTTACATCCAAAGATGGCCTTCTATGTTGAGCACTTCATGGTTATGAAGGATGGACTCATTGTTCGACCCCATTACATACTTCGCCATTGGATGCACTCTCTTCGGATCCCCTCGGGCCAGTTCAAAGTTGGTTCTCATAGACTGCGGATTGAGATTGACCATCAGATTGACCATTCAAACAAGATCTATCAGTTGTGCCATCTCCGAGAGATTGAGACCGAGGAGCACTTCATCTTCCATTGCCCGGTTAACTACGAGATTCAAGGATGGTTCCACTATCTTTTCAAGGGGCTACATATGCTTGGGAGCTTCTTTGGGTACCCCGACCAGTGTTGCCTGACCTTATACATGCAAGAGGCCCTCCATCTTTGCTCTTCTATCCTCTAGCCACATCCACACCCAAGACCAATGACCACCCAATAGATCACTTCCTTTTTTACGGTGCCCTCGACTAAGGGCACCAAGCGGAAGTTAGATAGAGATGATCCCATGTCAATGAGGACACGGGGCATCTCTACCTCCGTGAGACCCCAGCGGCATGCCTAGACTCAACCTTACATTAGTAGACATACTAATTGCCAGATGATCTCTTCCAGAACACAATGACAGGGTCTTCCTTCCAGACAACAGCATGGCACTCATTCTAGTGCCTTTCCTGTTCCTTTTTCCAAACAGACATCTATTTTGAGTTTTCTTTAATCGGCCTCGAATGTTAGGAGAGATGGTTCCAACGGACCAATATAGCCTTGTACCACCGACTCCATAGATTTTAGATCTACTCACCTTGTGCATCTATCCCCTAGACCGCCTCTCCATTTTTGGAGTCGGCTTTCTAGGTTTTAGATTAGATTTTGATTCTATTTTTACTTCCTGCGTCTTCTTTGTATAGGAGTTACTTTAGTTATTCCTCATTGTATAGACATCATTGTACCTAACAGTCCCATTGGCCTACTTCAATGGTCATTTGTTGGGCATTAACACATTTATCTTATCTTATCTTGTCTTCTCTAAGTAACAACTCTTAGGGAAAACCCTTGGGTACTTCCCCTCATTTCGAGGATGGTACCCACGGTAAACCCTAGATTATTCATTGGACAATGCTAGATCAATAATAGGGCTCGAAGTCGTTACAACAATTTACTCATAATGAGCTCAACATGTCATTAACAGGAATAGAACTTAGGTGGGGAGGATAACACTCCATCCCACAACCACACAAGCTAGACCCAATTGACATGGAATGAAATAAATTAACCAACCATTGTCAACAATAACATGACCAAATAGTTATGTTTACAAAATAGGCCATCTGCAGTGTGCACACTGAAGTATGAAGATCAAAAGGTCCAAAACAATAAACTGAGCTAGTTGCTAAATACTTTGAATCTATCATCTATAACATATCAAGTAGTGAAAAGGGAGAAACAACTATTCCTTACTCTTTTCAACATCACAACTGATGTATGGGCCTCCACATGGTGGTAGTGGAGCCAGAGCATGACGAAACTATGTAGAAGCAAATGTAGGCAGCCATAAAACTGAAGATGAAGCCCCTAGTGTTGTAGTTGGAGTCTTGGACATGGGAACTGTTATCCCCGTTTTCTAGGGATAGCTAGGAGATCATGTCTCAAGGCCCACAGGTCCTAGACATGGAGTACCGAGAGCAGGATTGACCTGAGCATGGCCCTAGAGGGCCCATCCTTCTTCTTCTTCGCCAGACTTGTCCTGTTAGCAGCAGCAGCTTCCATCACCATCGGCTTGGACTTGCATCAGAGAAGACTCTTGCTCCATGAGGTAATTGGTCCAAGGTATCATGGTATGTGTCGTGTTTGATCGTTATAACTTTCTTATATATGCATAGGTTCCTTACATTTCTGATAACTGCTTGGATCTTACACTAGTCCACTTGACCATTGTTGGGGGGATTAACGGGGTGCCCTAGAAGCTTGCATTTATGGGTTTTGGTTAGCCACCAAGGGGGATTTGCAGAGCCATCATCCGCTCCCATCATTCTATCACTTTACATCTTAGCTCCCATACATCCATCCCATTCCCCTAGTCCGGCCATTAGGATGACCTTTGAGGGTTACACTTTGTCTTGTGGGAAGAAGGGGCTAAAGGCCCAGGGGGTAAAAGCAGTTGGTAAAAGATAAAAGCCATAGGAAATAAAACCT
>ML789218.1:189020-216072 GCA_009831015.1 Picea engelmannii | reverse complement strand
TAACTGAGCATAACAAGTAAGGATTGATCTCTACTGTGGCCTTGTTCAATCTTCAAAGGTAAGGCATAGTACCAGGTATGTGTTTCTCACTTTTCTCTATTAAAGATCAGATCTGAGTTATTTAGTTTTGAGCACAGTCATAAAGAAGACGCCTTGTATTATTGTTGTTTGGTTCAGATCTTAGATCTACTGTTGTCTAGAGGTGTCATCCATCATTGTTTCTGATTTGGTTTTAGTATAAGATCTGAGTTCTAATTTGCCTCTATAGAACTGTCAACAATGTCTGTGATCTGAACCTATTGCATTCAGTCTGAGTTTACTGTTGATCTCTGCTGTTTTATTGAAAGGTTTTGCAATACTGTTTGTTCCAGAATTGAAGTATAGATCTAATATCTCTGTTTGCTTTAAATCTGTTATAGATCTACTGTCAAGAGAACTGCTGTTATACATTTGAAGGGTTTTTCTTATCATTGTTTGAGATCTGATTTTGTTGCCTATGGTTTGAGTTTACTATAGCATTTGAACAAGCATTGTCTACCTTTTAAGACCTGAGATTAATTCTTCTTCTATCACTGCTGTCCATTGATATATCTGCTATCCTTGCTTCAGATCTAGAGTTGTCTTGTTCAAAATTTAAAAAGTGACTGCTGTTTTCAACTTACCCTAATATTCTAACAAAATTGTAAATAAATTGTAAGTAGACTGGAGTCTTTGAAGAGAGCTCTATAATGTATAAGCAACTGCTTATTATATTGTAGTTAGAAGATTTGCTTGTCACCATGTTCATATTTTTATCCGATTACTTGCATGTTGTCTTTCTCTAGTGACTCTAGTACACTATAATACCAAAAAAATGCATTAAAAAGTTGGAATCCAACAATAGCACCATGAGAACAGTTAAAAATTTCAGGGAAAATTACACACAAACAGGAAAGTGGAATCACATGTTTTTGAATCTTCCTTCCACCTGTCTATAACCAAGTATCTGGAGTAGTTGTTAGGGACCTGGCTTTTTCATACTATTCATCTCATGTATACTGTAATAGTTAGAGAGAAACAGGGGATTTAGGAAGTGGCATGGGGGGATTCATGAGTGAGATTGCTTATAAGTAAAAATATGTAAATTGCCATGAAGTGATATTTTACCAGTCTCGAGCAACTTGTTACTCATCCTTTTGGTGTAATTGTACCAGTTTGTATCCGTACACACTCATTTATAATATAGCATTGCCATCGGAGACATGATATCTAGTAATCTCTATCTGGTGATTGTTTTTCATAACGTATGAAATCTGTCTATCATTCATTCATTTGTTCAAATTTACTACACATCATTGGAAGTGGTTAACATTCTATTCCACCTTAACTTTCTAATCCTGGGTGTGATCTGTGTAACAACTAGTATTTGATAGATCTTACCAATCTGCCATTTCCAAAAGGGGGACATTTGATGTGATATGAACTAGAACTCTGGATGACATAGGTTTCGTATTTGTCTTTGATTGAGAAATGCCTTTCATGTTTTCAACATTTCAGCAGAAGCCTGTCCTTATATTTTTCGTTAGTATAAGTTGCATTCTTTCAAATTAAATGTTTTCAACATTTATTTATCATAGGCTGAAGATATCGGTTATAGGGACTTGTCTTGGACAAAACTGGAGGACGTTGTGTGTAGTCAATCTCGTGCCAAACATATTCTCAACTTGATTATAGTCAGATGCCACAAGTTGCTACATTTATAGGCTAATATTGAAATTTGCAGCTGCTTATTTTTTCCATTTTTTTATAAGTACATGAATTTTTTCAGAGCTACCAAACAAAAAAAAATATTGCACGTGTTTCGGGATTTGGATTGAATTTTGGCCCTATATTGAATGCAATTCAGATTTATTCATGTTTTCTTTCTGCAGGATATGACCAAATAAACAAGATCCCTATGGAAGTAAATGGTCTGTGCCAAAACCATCAAAAGACGACATGGCTTAGATTGTACATATCAATAAGCCTCATTCGGTACACCGAATTTGCAATATAACTTTTATTATGAAGATGAAGGAGTACGATGAAATGGATCTCGCAAGTCTTCATGAAGAAGCAATCCCTCAAAATGATTGTCGAAGAAATGCAAACAGCACAAATTGGAAAATCTGTTTGCAATGGACTGGTCCAGCAGGCAGCTACTACTAAATTAGGCATCGTGTTGAAACGATTTACACTCTAGTTTGCTAATCTGAATGCTGGCAATTCTTCTTATTTCAAATAAAAGGGCTATTCTAAGGGTTCTTTCTGTGACATGTAATTAACCAATGCTATAGCTCCGTGAAGAGCTATGTTTGTACGATATAAATTGTATTGTAGGACAAAGCCCTTTATTTCTTAGAAAGAAAAATGTTTAGTAAGTTCAGGTGTGCACTTATTTGTTTATCGAATTTATATGGATGATGATTCCTTAAGAGACTAAAATATGACCATTTCAGGGTCCATGCATATATGTCATGACCATGTTAGGAAAGTTTCGCAGAAAGAAAAAATTATTAGAACATAATGCATAGTTTTTTTGGGAAATATAGTAAGTAATGACAATTTGTCAGTTATCAGATAATTTACGACTTCCACAATTATATCTTGTATTTTGGCTTATCTAAATGGTGTTGATATATTCATTTCTTAAGCCATTGTAGATGGAAGGCGTTAGAACCCCAATTAGATGGGTATAATTAACTTCAAATAGATAATAAAACAATAGTTGAAATTCATTCCATCTTTGGAGTGCGTGTCATTGGGAAAAGAACCCCAATGAACAAAAAAAATGCACTAACTTGCTTTTTAAAAATCTATGATGCCCTATGTTATGGTTTGGTTTAAAATTGGCATGTAAACGATCAAATGGGAAGATTTTTCAAATTAAATCTAACTATATTTGTAAGATTTTTTAGATTAGATTTAACTAGGACAATTTTTCAGATTAGATCTAACTATATTTGTAAGATTTTTTTAGATTAGATTTAACTAGGATAAGGGGCCCTAGCTACATAAAATGGTTTCATCTTGGCCCTTGATTCTATTGCTGTAATGTCCCTACTTTGGGACATCGGGATATTATAGAGTGTTATGATGATCAAAGTAGCCAAATGGAGATTATAGCGAGTACATGAGCTATTGAGAGGTATTTTGGGGTATGGCTTGCAACGCTCATCTTATTTCATCATTATGATCCATTCCGCACAACTAGGCTATGGTTTCGTTGCATTCCGACGATTTCCATGATTTTGAGTTATTTTGGGCTATAGGTTAATTAAATGCACTAAGGAGATCATATTGGGCATAATACTTGGAGGAACCTCTTAGTGTAATAGCTCATTGGAATCTGGAGGAACCATACTACAGGATAGAATGATGAAAAGTGGCTTTTAATGCCAAGGAAGCCACAAGGAGAGATAAGGTGATTTTCAGAGGTAAAAGAGTTATAAGGTGAGCAGGAAAGATAAAAGAGAGGCAAGGGTCTCTATTCTCTGATTCATGTTGATTATCAGTTTTGATATCTGGCTTCTAGCTAGTGAGCCCATGCCTTGGGGGTTTTGAGGGTTGACTTAACAAACCCTAGAGGACAACTCGGTGGTGAAAGATTCCACCCACCTTGTTCCAAGCTTGGTCTCGGTGATGCAATACTCCCCCACACCATTCTGCTTCAGATCTACTCAATTTCAGGAGGGTTCTACATCAACCACAGGTACACACAGAGAGAGGGCACACCATTGGGGGTTTCCAACAAAGGGGGCACATTTGTGGAGCTAGATCAGTTCGATCTAGCCAAGGAGAAGGGATTTTGGAGATCTCAGTTAGTGGATTTTATTTGCAGGGACCATAGCGCCATTTTTGGGTTCTTCGGGAGGGATTTTGATGGAGGTTTGATTTGTATTGAGAGTGGGACGATTTTCCCAAGAGGAGGGCGCAACTGTGGAGTAGATATGCTCATGAGGAGGTCTCAAGCTTCAGTATTCAGCAAGGTATCTATCATATCTTGTTCCTAAACATCAGATCTATGCTTCTGGAGTGCTTTGCTTGTCATTGAGGCCAACTAGGAGGAGGGTCGAATTATCTAGGGTCTCAGTCATCTAGGGGGGGCACATCATTCTTTGGAGGGAGGCGAGATCCAAGGGTCTGAGAGGGATTTTGGACATTTGAGCACTTGGGTTGTCCTTGCAGTAACCCAATCTATCATTCTACTTAGTTTGGGATCATTTGAAGACTTCCTTCAGCCAAGCCGAATTATTGGACATTGACAGAACTTAGGAGAGTGCAACTCCACTTGAGGATTCAGCATTTGGATGGTTATCTCTTGGTATTCCGAACTGAGACTTCAGGAGGGGATTCTACTCACCCGATCTACAGTTTGGCATCTTCTTCGGAGTATTTGGAGGTCTTTGGCATTAGGGTCGAATTATTGAGGGTCTTCAATATTCCAGCAGGGCGTAGCTCATCCAGTGTGGGGGTTTGGCACTTCATACGGACCAGATATCACCTTGTGTTCATCTATTGTAGCATGTAGCCTTTGGAGGCGTGTATCTTCTATTCTAGATCTTGATTGAAGGCCATCCTCATTTTGTTATGCTCTCTTATGCTATATTGTACCAGATCTGCAGATCTATTGTATCAATTTTGCTACTATTATGAATAAAGATCAGATCTGAGGTATTTTGAGTTATCTCTTGTATTGTTGACATTGCATCTAGTTGAGGTGTGTTCCATTGTTGTATCTTTTTTATTATTGTTGCAAACACACATTAAAATCATCGGTATAACCTTAACACAACCTAAAGGACCATAATAAGCAAAGTGTTTGATGAAATGCCACAACCATTAAAAAGTTTAAAATTCATGCAAAAACACAATATTCTTGGCCTCTTGGCTTGGGAACATTATAGTGGTATCAGATCTTAGACTCCTGTCGGCTTGAGGGGTCTTCCATAAGAAGAGATAGATATTAAGGATTTTGCTAGAGAGGTTGTACGTTGTGCATGGGACTACTACACCCTTAGTGAGGGGTTTAGGACAAGTAACATTCCAACAATGTTTATCCATGAACAATCCTAGTTGGAGCATAGAAGAGGTTACATTTTGGGTCAATAAGACAGAGGAATACAGAGCCAGGACAACTAGATGGAGGGAAGCACAGATTAACCCCACACCCATTAGGAGCAGGCAACTTTGCTACAATTGCAAAGTGCCTTGGGAACCAAAACATAAATGTAGGGGTAGAGGTAAGAAGCACATCATTGAGGTGCTCTATGACAGTGATGATGAGGTATGTGAGGATGCATCGATAAATGCCTATTTGGAGCAGTCTGATGATGCTAGTGACTCTTGCAAAGAGGCTAGTGATTAATGCATGCTTGCAGAGGATAGTGGCCCTTGCGCATTGGAGGATGATAGCACCCTTGTTTCAACTGTCATATCACATATTGTTGATGACCTTACACCTCAGTAGAGTTGTGACACTAGTGGGAATTCACACGTGTTAGCACCTAGACCTGACGAGCTTCCTATGATGACCGTGACACATCTGTCATCTTTCCCGACACATGAGGATACCAATGGAATTTCAGATATGATAGAGGAGCCGTATGTGAGGGGTGCACACCAGGGACATATGGATCCATAGATCTAGGAGGAGATACATGATGTGCATTCAGTTGACCTTACACACATGTCAGCATGAGGAGAGGGGGTCACCTCTTTTGGAGACTCCATTGTTTGAACAGGTTGCGGAGACTTACAGCTTGATGGGACACTTACTTCCAGGACCAACCTGTAGTGATGGGGACGTACCCTTTATTGATCAGGATGATCATAGCACGTGTTTGGACACATCTATATGGGATCCAGGCACATATGATAGTAGCGGGGTGAGTGCACATGAAGATACAGTTGTTCATACTCCTTACAGTATGATTCAGAGGGAGCTAGCAGTTGGTGATGATGTGTAGTCACATATAGAAGGACCTAGTAGCATAGTGGGCAGGGATCAGTTCAGTGCTTTATCTTTTACAGAGAGTGTTATTGGGGATTATGGGGTTGACACTAGCAGTGAGGGACATGAGGTAGCACCTCAACATGACTGTGATCAAGAGTCACACTACTTGGCAGGACAGTTGAGACTCGGTGAGGATATGATCATGGCAGCCACTAGGTGCATTGATGACATACATGCATTGATGGCAGATTCTTGTTGGAGGGCATCGGTGGCACGTGATAGTTCAGATAGGGGATTCGCCACGGATGATTGTCATACTCTCATGGAGAGAGTGTCTTTGATGAGGACCGACTACCAGTAGTTATCGAGGGACAGGGACTACCTATTGGGGATTGGTGAGATGTATAACAGGGCTCTGAGGGAACAAGAGTCGGAGATGGACAAACTCACTCATGAGTTAGAGAGCACACGAGGATTCTTGAGAGGCACATGGGTGGCCCTTCAAGAATCAGAGACCCGATCAGAAGAGCTTCTTGAGGAGGTTAGGCATAGATCCATTACATCTATCTTAGTAGAGAGTCAGGTATATCCTTCAGTCACATCGCTAGGGGATGTTGATGGCTTGACAGAGGAGCACCAGTTGATGGAGGAGCATGAGGAGTACCCAGGATCACTGATGAGTATGGAGAGTTATGATCTGGAGGCACGGGAGCTACCATCCATGAGGATCTTTGAGACAGTCGAGCACTCATATATGCATGGGGACTCCAGAACCAGGGATAGTTTTGAGGACACTTCCATTTGTGTTTCGAGAGCGGTTGACCTTCATGTAGAGGTTGATCCAATAGTACACCCAGGATCTATGATGCAGCAGGAGTATACAAGAGATGACATGAATATGCAGGGGCATACAGTGATGAGTGATAGTTCACAGAGACATGCCGAGATATGCAGTAGGATTCAGATGGACATATTGGATTGCAGGGAGGAGACACACTTAGGGGAGCATGCAGATGTCACTCCTTTGCATCAGCACCTAGTTATGAGAGATCACCTTCACTGTATCAACAGTTGCATGGGAGATGAGCGATGGAGGTTGGTTGACCAACAGTTGGAGGAGTTACTTCTGGTTGTACTGGATGATTGGGATTCGATGATGACTACAGGTGAGTATTTATCATGGATACCAATGGACGAGCTTCTGGTCGAATCCTTGGGATTGACCAAAGCATGTGATGTCTTCCAGTCTTACAGTCAACTACAGATGTTTCTGTTAGCCTTTCCCGACACTTTGATCATAGACAGCAACATGAGGAGAGATAGAAAGTGGCAGAGGAAATGGAGAGTGGTTAGGCCGAGACCACTTGACATGAGTTCCTTTACGACATACATCAGGACAGAGGTGGATCGTGATAGGCAGACAGTTGAGACTTTGTGCATGATGGTGAGCATCAGAGGCCAGGTGATAGCAGACAATTCAGAGGACAACACAAATACAAATACTCATGAGGCTGAGCACAGAGGGCTTCTGACAATGATCAATCTGACACAGGAGCAGTTAGCGGGGATTGGAAGTGATAAACTTTCGAGTTTGCCATGGGATCCGGGAGTCCATTTTGTTGGTAGGTTGTTTCACCTTATGATGACCCAGGTTGCGCCAGAGAGCCACATACTTTATTGTGGGTTAGTTTTGAGTGGGCATGCAGGGACTTGTCCTATGAAGCGAGACAGTTTCTTCCTTTTGATCCTTGTGATCGAGCATGGAAATGGTTGGGTAGATACTACTTCCATAGATATTCTCTTATGGATGCAGCTTATGGACAACAGGTCCAGTTACCATAGGTATTCCAGCCTGAGAATCCAGGAGTGGGGGATCCAGTATATACACAAGGAGCAGACATGCATGGTTAGACTAGTGCAACACCAGCATGGTGATGTTTGACAGAGACTAGCATGGGACCCGGGGATTGCAAGTTTGAGCATTTCACTAACCAACAGGGGCGAGTGGACCCTTGCAGAGGAAAGTTGTTTTGACTTTCTATTGAGCTTCGATGTTGAGGAGAGCACATCACTTGAGGGTGTCTCATGGAGGACTTGTAGTACCTCACTCTAGTCAGCATGTGCAGATGATGGAGGTCATGTTGATCTTGGTATGAACTTGGAGGATGGACTCATTTTGGGATGAGGCCATGTGTCATGTGCAGGGGATTCACGGTGTTGATATATTTCAAGATTATGCTTCACAAGGTATTGTAGTTCACGCCCTGATATGGTACCCATGGGGTGGAGTGTATGATAGTTCATCTCTGGATGGGACCTACTATGTGTCCCACGGGTGGACATGGGACCCCGGTATTATATTTGTATGGGTTCAGTTATTGCTTGAGAACAAGCAATATTCTAGCAGGGACGATTGTAATGTCCCCACTTTAGGACATCAAGGTATTATAGAGTGTTATGATGACCAGAGTAGCTAGATGGAGATTATAGTGAGTACATCAGCTATTGAGGGGTGTTTTGGGATCCGGCTTGCATCGCTCATCTTATTTCATCATTATCATCCATTCCGCACAACTTGGCTTTGGTTCCATTGCATTCCGACGATTTCCATGATTTTGAGTTATTTTGAGCTATAGGTTAATTAAATGCACTAAGGAGGTCATTTTGGGCATAATACTTGGAGGAACCTCTTTGTGTAATATCTCATTGGAATCGAGAGGAACCACACTACAGAATAGAATGATGAAAAGTGGCTTTCAGTGGCCAGGGAAACCACAAGGAGAGATAAGGTGCTTTTTAGAGGTAAAAGAGTTAATTAATTAATTAAAGTGATTTAATTAATTAATTAATAATTAATAAAGAAAAAGTCGCTTTGGAGAGACAAGGTGAGCAGGAAGGATAAAAGAGAGGCAAGGGTCTCTATTCTCTGATTCATGTTGATTATCAATTTTGATATCTGGCTTCTAGCTAGTGAGCCCATGCCTTGGGGGTTTCGAGGGTTTTAACTTAACAAACCCTAGAGGACAACTCGATGGTGAAAGATTCCACCCACCTTGTTCCAAGCTTGGTCTTGGGGATGCAATACTCCCCCACACCATTCTACTTCAGATCTACTCAGTTTCAGGAGAGTTCTACATCAGCCACAGGTACACACAGAGAGAGAGGGCGCACCATTGGGGGTTTCCAGCAAAGGGGGCACATTTGTGGAACTAGATCAGTTCGATCTAGCCAAGGAGAAGGGATTTTGGAGATTTTAGTTAGTGGGTTTTATTTGCAAGGACCATATCGCCATTTTTGGGTTCTTCGTGAGGGATTTTGATGGAGGTTTGATTTGTATTGAGAGTGGGACGATTTCCCCAAGAGGAGAGCACAATTGTGAAGTAGATATGCTCATGAGGAGGTCTCAAGCTTCAGTATTCAGCAAGGTATCTATCCTATCTTGTTCCTAGACATCATATCTATGCTTCTAGAGTGTTTTGCTTGTCATTGAGGCCAACTAGGAGGGCCGAATTATCTAGGGTCTCGGTCATCTAGGGGGGGCACATCATTCTTTGGAGGGAGGCTAGATCCAAGGGTCTGAGAGGGATTTTGGATATTTGAGCACTTGGGTTGTCCTTGCAGTAACCCAATCTATCATTCTACTCAGTTTGGTGTCATTTGGAGACTTCCTTCGGCCAAACCGAATTATTGGACATTGACAGAACTGAGGAGGGCACAGCTCCACTTGAGGATTCAACATTTGGAGGGGTATTTCTTGGCATTCCGGTTTGAGAATTCAAGAGGGGATTCTACTCACCCGATCTACAGTTTGGCATCTTCTTCAGAGTATTTAGAGGTCTTTGGCATTAGGGCTGAATTATTGAGGGTCTTTAGTATTCCAGCAGGGCGCAGCTCATCCAATCTGGGGGTTTGGCACTTCATACGGCCCAGATCTCACCTTGTGTTCATCGATTATAGCTTGTAGTCTTTGGAGGTTTGTATCTTCTATTTTAGATCTTGATTGAAGGCCATCCTCATTTTGTTATGCTCTCTTATGCTATATTGTACTAGATCTCCAGATCTATTGTATCAATTCTGCTACCATTATGAATAAAGATCATATCTGAGGTATTATGAGTTATCTTTTGTATTGTTGACATTGCATCTGGTTGATGTATGTTCCATTGTTGTATCTTCTTGATTATTGCTGCAAACACACATTAAAATCATCAGTATAACCCTAGCACAAACTAAAGGACCATAATAAGCAAAGTGTTTGATGAAATGCCACAACTAGTAAAAAGTTTAAATTTCATGCAAAAACACAATGTTCTTGGCCTCTTGGTATTAGAGCTTAGACTCCTTCCAGCCTGAGGGGTCTTCCATAAGAAGAGATGGATATTAAAGATTTTGCTAGAGAGGTTGTACGTTGTGAATGGGACTACTATGCCCTTAGTGAGGGGTTTAGGACTAAAGTAACATTCCAACAATATTTATCCATGAACAATCCTAGGTGGAGCACAAATGAGGTTACATTTTGGGTCAATAAGACAGAGGAATACAGAGCTAGGACAGCTAGATGGAGGGAAGCACAGAGTAACCCCACACCCATTAGGAGCAGGCAACTTTGCTACAGTTGCAAAGTGCCTTGGGAACCAGAACATAGATGTAGGGGTAGAGGTAAGAAGCGCATCATTGAGGTGCTCTATGACAGTGATAATGAGGTATGTGAGCATGCATCGATAAATGCCTATTTGGAGGAGTCTGGTGATGCTAGTGACTCTTGCAAAGAGGCTAGTGATTCTTGCACGCTTTAGGAGGATAGTGGCCCTTACACATTGGAGGAACAGTGGGATGGACAGAATGAGAGCACCCTTGTTTTAGCTATCATATCACATATTGTTTGTGACCTTACACCTCAACGGAGTGGTCAAACTAGTGGGGATTCACACGTGTTAGCACCGAGACCTGACGAGCTTCATATGATGACCATGACACATCTGTCATCTTTCTCGAAACCCATGATAGCCACGACACATGAGGATACCAATGGAATTTCAGATATGATAGAGGAGTCGTATGTGAGGGGTGCACACAAGGGACATATGGATCCACAGATCCAGGAGGAGATACATGACGTGCAGACAGTTGACCTTACACACACATATTAGCATGAGGAGAGGGGGTCACCTCTTTTGGAGACTCCATTGTTTGAACAGGTTGTAGAGACTTACAACTTGATAGGACACTTACTTCCAGGACCAGCCTGCAGTGATGGGGACGTACCCTTTATTGATTAGGATGATCATAGCACGTGTCTGGACACATCTATATGGGATCCAAACGCAGATGATAGTAGGAGGGTGAGTGCACAGGAGGATACAATTGTTCATACTCCTTACAGTATTATTCAGAGGGATATAGCAGTTGGTGATGATGTGTAGTCACATATAGGAGGACCCGATAGCACAGTGGACAGGGATCAATTCAGTTCTTTATCTTTTGCATAGAGTGTTATTGGGGATTTTGGGGTTGACACTAGCAGTGGGGGACATTAGGTACAACCTCAGCATGACTGTGATTAGAAGTCACTACTTGGCAGGATAGTTGAGAGTCAGTGAGGATATGATCATGGCAGCCACTAAGCGCATTGATGACATACATGCATTGATGGAAGATTATTGTTGGAGGGCATCGATGGCACGTGATAATTCAGATGGGGGATTCTCCACGGATGATTGTCATACTCTCATGGAGAGAGTGCCTGTGATGAGGATTGACTACCAGCAGTTGTTGAGGGACAGGGACTACCTATTGGGGATTGGTGAGATGTATCACGGGGCTCTAAGGGAACAAGAGTCGGAGATGGACAAACTCACTCATGAGTTGGAGAGCACCCGAGGATTCTTGAGAGGCACACGGGTGGCCCTTCAAGAATCAGAGGCCCACTCAGAGGAGCTTCTTGAGGAGGTTAGGCATAGATCCATTACATCTATCTTAGTGGAGAGTCAGGTATATCCTTCAGTCACATCGCTAGGGGATGTTGATGGCTTGACAGAGGAGCACCAATTGATGGAGGAGTGTGAGGAGTACCTAGGATCACTGATGAGTATGGAGAGTTATGATCTGGAGGCGCAGGAGCTACCATCCACGAGGATCTTTGAGACAGTCGAGCACTCACATATGCATGGGGACTCCAGAACCAGGGACAATTTTGAGGACACTTCCATTTGTGTTCCAAGAGTGGTTAACCTTCCTGTAGAGGTTGATCCAGTAGTACACCCAGGATCTATGATGCAGATCGAGTATACAGGAGATGACATGAGTATGCAGGGGCATACAGTGATAAGTGATAGTTCACAGAGACATGTCAAGATATGCAGTAGGATTCAAATGGACGTATTGGATTGCATGGAGGAGACACACTTAGGAGAGCATGTAGATGTCAATGTGCAACAACACCTAGTTATGAGAGATCACCTTCACCGTATTAGTAGTTGCATGGGAGATGAGCGATGGAGGTTGGTTGACCAGCAGTTGGAGGAGTTACTTCCAGTTGTACTAGATTATTGGGATTCGGTGATGACTACAGGGGAGTATTTATCATGGATACGGATGGACGAGCTTCTGGTCGAATCCTTGGGATTGACCAAAGCATCTGATGTCTTCTAGTCCTACAATCAGCTACAGATGTTTCTTTTAGCCTTTCCCAACACTTTTATCATAGACAACAGCATGAGGAGCGACAAACAGTGGTAGAGGACATGGAGAGTGGTTAGGCCGAGACCACCGGACATGAGTGCTTTTACGACATACAGTAGGACAGAGGTGGACTGTGATAGGCAGACAATTGAGACTTTGTGTGTGATGGTGAGCATTAGAGCCCAGGTGATAGCAGACAACTGAGAGGACGACACAGATATAGATACTAATGAGGATGAGCACAGAGGGCTTCCGACAGTGATCAGTCTAACACAGGAGCAGTTAGCGGGGATTGGAAGTGATAAACTTCCAAGTTTTCCATGGGATCCGGGAGTCCATTTTTTTGGTAGGTTGTTTCACCTTATGATGACCTAGGTTGCGCCACAGAGCCACATACTTTACTGTGGGTTGGTTTTGATTGGGCATGCAGGGACTTGTCATATGGAGCGAGACAGTTTCTCCCTTTTGATCCTCATGATCGAGCATGGAGATGGTTGCGTGGATACTACTTCCACAGAGATTCTCTTACGGATGCAACTTATGGACAGCAGGTCCAGTTACCACAGGTATTCCAGCCTGAGGATCCAGGAGTGGGGGATCCAATATATACACAGGGAGCAGACAGGCATGGTCAGAGTAGTGCAGCGCCAGCATGGTGATCTTCGACAGAGACTAGCATGGGACCCAGGGATTGCAGGGTTGATCATTTCACTGACTAACAGGGGCGAGTGGACCCTTGCCGGGGAAAGTTGTTTTGACTTTCCATTGAGCTTCATTGTTGAGGAGAGCACATCACTTGAGGGTGTCTCACGGAGGTCTTGCAGTACCTCACTCTGGCATCAACATGTGCAGATGATGGAGGTCGTGTTGATCTTGGTATGGACTTGGAGGATGGACTCATTCTGGTATGAGGCCATGTGTTATGTGCAGGAGATTCACGGTGTTGATATATTTCAGGATTATGCTTCACAGGGTATTACAGTTCACGTCCTGATATGGGACCCAAGGGGTAGAGTGTATGATAGTTCATCTCTGGATGGAACCTACTGTGTGTCCCACAGGTGGACATTGGACCCCGATATTATATTTATATGGGTTTAGTTATTGCTTGAGGACAAGCAATATTCTAGCAAGGAGAACTGTAATGTCCCCACTTTGGGACATCAGGGTATTATAGAGTGTTATGATGACCAAAGTAGCCAGATGGAGATTATAGCGAGTACATGAGCTATTGAGGGGTATTTGGGGGTCCAGCTTACATCGGTCATCTTATTTCATCATTATGATACATTTTGCACAGCTTGGCTTTGGTTCCATTGCATTCCGACGATTTCCATGATTTTGAGTTATTTTGGGCTATAGGTTAATTAAATGCACTAAGGAGGTCATATTGGGCATAATACTTGAAAGAACCTCTTAGTGTAATAGCTCATTGGAATCGGGAGGAACCACACTACAGGATAGAATGATGAAAAGTGGCTTTCAATGGCCAGGGAAGCCACAAGGAGAGATAAGGTGCTTTTCATAGGTAAAAGAGTTAATTAATTAATTAAAGTGAATTAATTAAGCAAAAGTCACTTTGGGGAGACAAGGTGAGTAGGAAAGATAAAAGAGAGGCAAGGGTCTCTATTCTTTGATTCATGTTGATTATCAGTTTTGATATCTAGCTTCTAGCTAGTGAGCCCATGCTTTGGGGGTTTTGAGGGTTTTGACTTAACAAACCCTAGAGGACAACTCGGTGGTAAAAGATTTCACCCACCTTGTTCCAAGCTTGGTCTCGGGGATGCAATACTCCCCCACACTATTCTACTTCAGATCTACTCAGTTTCAAGAGGGTTCTTCATCAGTCACAGGTACACAAAGAGAGAGGGCGCACCATTGGGGGTTTCCAACAAAGGGGGCGCATTTGTGGAGCTAGATCAGTCCTATCTAGCCAAGGAGAAGGGATTTTGGAGATTTTAGTTAGTGGGTTTTATTTGCAGGGACCATAGCGCCATTTTTGGGTTCTTCGGGAGGGATTTTGATGGAGGTTTGATTTGTATTGAGAGTTGAATGATTTGCCCAAGAGAAGGGCATAAATTTGAAGTATATATGCTCATGAGGAGGTCTCAAGCTTCAGTATTCAGCAAGGTATCTATCTTATCTTGTTCCTAGATATCAAATCTATGCTTCTAGAGTGTTTTGCTTATCATTGAGGCCAACTAGTAGGAGGGTCGAATTATCTAAGGTCTCAGTCAAACAGGGGGGAGCATCATTCTTTGGAGGGAGGCTAGATCCAAGGGTCTGAGAGGGGTTTTGGAGATTTGAGCACTTGGGTTGTCCTTGTAGTAACCCGATCTATCATCCTACTCAGTTTGGGGTCATTTGGAGACTTCCTTCAGTGAGGCCGAATTATTGGACATTGACAGAACTTAGGAGAGCGCAGCTCCACTTGAGGATTCAGCGTTTGGAGGGGTATCTCCTTGTATTTCAGGCTGAGACTTCAGGTGGGGATTCTACTCACTCGATCTACAGTTTGGTATCTTCTTCGAAGTATTTGGAGGTCTTTAGCATTAGGGTCGAATTATTGAGGGTCTTCAATATTCCATCAAGGCACAGCTCATCCAATCTGGGGGTTTTGCACTTCATACGGCCCAGATCTCACCTTGTGTTCATTTATTGTAGCCCGTAGCCTTTGGAGGCGTGTATCTTCTATTCTAGATCTTGATTGAAGGTCATCTCATTTTGTTATGCTCTCTTATGTTGTATTGTACGAGATCTGTAGATCTATTGTATCAATTTTGCTACTATTATGAATAAAGATCAGATCTGAGGCATTTTGAGTTATCTCTCATATTGTTGACATTGCATCTGGTTGAGGTATGTTCCATTGTTGTATCTTCTTTATTATTGTTGCAAACACACATTAAAATCATTAGTATAAACCTAGCACAACCTAAAGGACCATAATAAGAAAAGTGTTTGACGAAATGCCACAACCAGTAAAAAGTTTAAAATTCATGCAAAAAATAAATGTTCTTGGCCTCGTGGCTTGGGAACATTACAATTACATAGAGATATATGGTACTTCGAACATTCCCTGGCATGCATTTTTATTCTTCTTCCTTCGTGGAACTGAGAAGAAGCTCAGAATGCTTGAGAAGGAAAGGTCCACAATAGTGCCTTCCCCAAGACATCAATGCACTACACATGTAATGCATGAAAAAACTTGAAATTACGCATATGAACTCTCATATAAATTAATGCATACAACAAGACAGAGAAAAATACAAAATAAACACCTAAAAGGATGCATGTGTGTCTTAGCTCTGATTAAACTATCATTAATTAATTATTTTATGTCACTTGATTTAGTTAAATAATAATTACAATTCAAGACCATATATATATATATATATATATATATATATATATATATATATATATATATATTATTTTAAAGGTTATGACCAAGCCATACACCAATTTGGTGTATGAGACCTCCTTGTTTGTGGGACAAGAGACCCCTCCATGTATGGATTTAACTGCTAAAGTTTACAGAGGTATACATACCCTACCCCCCTTTGGATTTGAGCTTGTAATCTCATAGGAGGAAACACATGTTCTTAACTATTAAGCCCACTCAATCTATATTTAGGTCCACTCAGACCGTACAAAGATCACTTTATATCTCATTGTAAAACAAATACAAAAATCGTTTTATTTATTATTGTAAAACAAGAAAAAAGGCTAAGCAATTTGACTTTAGAGATCAACTCACTTTTGAAATAGAGAACGATTATAAGCTTGGAATGTTTAAAGAATTAGATGTTATCTATTTTAGCAAAGAGCACCCAAAAACACCACACGGTTTTTGTTGCTAGATCCATTAGCAACACCTGTGTTTGCTATGATTTATTTGTTTTTGGTAAGTGTAACATGTGTGTTTGCTATGATTTATTTGTTTTTGGTAAGTGTAACATGTCTTGTTGGTGGGTCAAATAAGTGGGATGTTTCCTGGGATTTCCAACCAAATTAACATTTTATTATTCATAGGTGTAGAATATGTGATTTTCTATAAATATATTTATGTTATATTTTGCATCACCAACTATTAAGAAATGAAACGAATCATTGCTTACATATTCTCTAAGCATGGTTGAACTTGTGAGGGGGTAACAATTTATTTTTATTTCTTCTTGACTATGTGGCTATCATGCCTTAGGCCACAACATGTAAGCTTGGAGGGTCGACTATCCTTGTGCGAGAATACGTTGCCTAGATTGTTTGGTTGCTGGTCGCGGCCTTCATTGCTGAAGAATTGCCTTGTATTGAAATATTGGTCTTTGGAGGAGTTATGGGAAAACATATGCATGAAGGCTAGTGGGTATGCATATGTGAAAGAGAGTGTACCTCTAATTGTACAGGTTTGCCACAATTCAGTGGAATGGTTATGTGAGTAGTAAATAATCCAATCACGCCCATCGTACATACTAAACTCTCAACCTACCATTGGGAGAGGGAGAACCGAGGTGGACATGAGTTCTTTTGAAAGCTTGAATTTAAGCAAAGAAGCTCTCTGGAGATAATGTTGTAAGTGCCTAAACCATATCTCTTTATGTTTGAGTGCGAAAGTTTAAATTATTTCCTTCATCAGTCAAAATTTAGAAGATTTTGCTCAGTTCAGCTTGCAAACGTCGAGAGTTGGGACTAGCTAGAACTTAACCTCTTGCTTATGAGGGAAATTTAATTTATTTATTTTACAATGCCAAAATCCGAATTGTAATGTAGATATGGTTCCTACATGGTCATTATTCTACATTCTTGCAAGCATGGATAGGCCGTCGTGGAAGATGCGTCTACACTGTGGGATAGGAACATTTTCTTGTCATTGCACAATTGAAATTTTGTGAAAATTGTTTGGCCATAACCAGGGAAGGATGTCATTTTTGAAGGCCACTTTTGGCATTTTTTTCTTGATGTGGAAGATAAGCCTTGTGATTTCAAAATCAAAACAGTGTGGACATTTGTTAAATGCAGATTTCAAATGAAGTGCCCCGTCAAGTCAGTTCAAATTTTAAATGCACCAAGAGATTATGTGTTGATTACAAATTCCTCATAGAAAGAGGTAGATTGTCTAGATTGACTCTCTGTTAGGATATTTAGACACTTAGGAGTTAGTTGAGATCTACTTGGTTTAATGTGTCGTTAGGTAAAAGTGTGTTTCTTTAGTATGCATTAGTATGCATTTGTAATTAGGAAATTTGACAGTAACGATATGTTCCTAACATAGAGTGATCTGACGGTTCATATTCTCTTCAATCTTAATGGCCATTGATCTGTGGCTTAGCACCCGATTAGTCCATGATCTCTATTTAAAGAGCATGGAGGGTCATTTGTCATTGATTGATTGTGAGAAACTCTCTTGTAAAATCTCTCTGTAATCTTTTTCTTTTGCATTAATAAATTGCTTCAAGTGGTCGTGTTGGTTGGGGCTCTGGATGTTTCCCCGTAGGGGTTTTACCACGTCAAAACATCGGTGTTTTGATCTTTGATATGGTTGTGTGAGTGGTTATTGAAGGTGTTCGTCCTCTATTGGAATACCTGTGTTGTTGAACATGGTATCAGAGCCTGTTTGAAGACCCGCTCATGTTGTAGATCGAGATCGTGAAGTTGAGTTGTCTCATCTCCATTTTTTGTCATTTTCGTACATTTATTGGTTGAGAAGACTATTACATTGCTTATGGAATGTTCATTTCAGTCAAGAACACTTTTCGTTTCACTCGAAAAAGTTTTCGTTTGCCCAAGATACGGCCATTTCAATCATATCCGGAGGTATAAAGCCTGAATACGCCATTTTTAAATTTTTGCAGAGTATTATTTCGGTTTTATATTATTTGTTTTCGGGTTGCTACTATTTTATATCTGTGTATGCTCTTTACTCCACGTCATGTGTGATCTCGGCAAATCAGAAACAGATTGGAAAAGGTGCATTTTTCAGGTAAGCTAACTAAGATCTAACTCTTGTTGTCATCGAGAAGAGAAATTTTTTCTTCTGTGAAAAGAGTTTTTTTTTAGCACGCTCTCCAAGGTCATCTTACATAACACCACCCTCAATCCTCTTGCTAAACATTACAATATGTTTTGCTAGACCATTTGGTTAAAAGTTTCATTATTAAGTAAGAGGTCTTGAGTTCAAGTCTCTTTTTTTGTTATTTTTTTTTTAAAGTTTATGCTCCATTGTAAAGTGTATTTCACTTCAAGTATGAAAGTGAATCACTATAAGTAGCTTTAATATTTTAGAGTTATTTATTTTACATGCAACTTTTATTTTATAAAGTAACTTCATTGTAAAAGTGATCCCCACTTATTTTTATAAAAGTGAGTCACTTCATAAAGCAACTTACACTATCACGTGGTCCTTTGGTTATCGTTTATGCATTTTTTTTAAAAGGCATAATTTTCACATCCGAAGTTCGTTTTCAGTGTCGCTTTTTTAAAACCGCCTAATTTTTCGAGATCTTTCCACTCAGATCATCAGTTTCAGTTTTTAAATCCATATTATCTGCACATATAATATGGCTTCTTCAAGTAATTTTTTTCTTACCAACACCAACTACTTCCAATGGAAATCTTATATGGAGTATTTATTAAGAAGTAAAGGCTTGCACCAGATTACATTGGGAAAGGAAACAACACCCACTGATGCTGATAAGAAAGTCAAATGGGATAATAGGAATGACGAAGCACGTGGATTAATCAGAATGTCCATCTCTCTTGATTTAAGGTTACACCTTCAATCAATTGATAAACCCAAAGAAGTTTAGGAAAATATTGAATCTGTGTTTGGTAAACACAATATTATTCGAGCACAACAGTTAGAAAATCAAGTATTGACTTTAAGTCCAAGCGTTTTTTCTTGCATTGAAAACTATCTATATAAGTTTAAAACACTCTGAATTTTATGTGAAGAATGTAAGATAAATATAGACAAATATTGTTGCATCTATCTTATTCTTTCTAAGTTGGGTAGTGCATATTTTGTGTTTGTATCTACCTTTTATGCCATGCAAGAGGCTCTAGGGACAGCGTATGTAAAACCCACTCTTGAGAACTTTTGTGATGCTTTGATTAAAGAGCAATATAAGCTTGCACAACTTGGAGTGTTCAACGTTGCAGGTACCTCCCACAAAGCCTTAGTCGTCGATCAAAAAGATAAACCCAAGAATCCCAAGAAGCAACATCCTCGCCACAATAGCAAGCAATATAAGGGTCTCAAACCCACTCTGACAACTTCAGCTCCTAATGGTGACAAAGGAACAAAATATAAAAATAAGAAGACTGACAAACATTGCAACTTTTCTGATAAATATGGTCATGATGAGTCCAAATGTTTCAATAAGATGGAAGTTTTAGAAGTAGCGATGAAGAAGCACAACATCAATATTGATTCTACTTCTTCTTCTTCTTCTTCTTCTTATGGAAATGGACTTTCTTCTTTTGGTTTCTCCTTCAATACAACTTCTACTTCTACTTTTGATGAGCGGCTTATTGATTCTAGAGCATCTTATCATATGGCTAAGGATAGAAACATATTTTATGCTCTAAATGAATGTAACACCAAGAAAATATTTGTTGGTGATGATAGATCTCTTAGTGTTGAAGGATCTGGAACAATTCAAGTAGAAAATGGTCATTTCAATGATGTATTATGTGTTCCAAGTCTTTCTTGTAACCTTCTATCAATATATCAAATCACTCATTCAGGTGAAGGTAAAACCGTAGAGTTTTCACCTCACCAAGTTGTAATCAGGGATCTAAAAGATCCTAAGCATGTTCTTGCAACTAGAATTGTTGATGATATTACCAGGTTGTACAAGTTTGACAACATTGGGTCATCATCTTTTTCATCAAGTTTTGTTGCTCATAGCAATGACTTGAGAAAACTTTGGCATGAGTGGTTTGGTCATCTAAACTATTTCTCATTGCAGCAACTATGTAATCAATAGATGGTGACTGGTCTTCCTCCTATTTCATGCAAAGATGGTGTTTGTGTTGGTTGTGTTCTCGGCAAACATAATCGGGACTGTTATCGCACAGTTTGTAGTTAGGATAAAAGAGAGATGTAGAGAGAAAAACTGGTGTAACTGAACCAATCCTACCCAATGTCACCTCGATAGGAAGGTTCTTTCTATTTAGGGAGGTAAGTCCCAGGGGAGACGTTCCTGGTGACCTAGGGTTTTGAGAAAGTAGAGGATAGAAGGCTAAAAGATAAATTCCCCCCCTCACAAGTCACCACCAAGCAGATAGTATGGCTAACCAGCCAATAAAGAGAAGTATAACCAAATAGAGGTGTACCTACCCAAGACAAAGAAATAAGAGATATATATGCAAGCTTACTCGCTTGGTTAGTACTTCATATATTCGATGACTATCTGATATATAAGCAATTGAGGAATGAATATTGACGAAGTCAATGTTTGTATAATAGTAATGATGCACAATATCACTTCTTCAATAAATGTTAAAGGAACGTGGCATTCAATTGTAACAATTAACACTTCATTTAAACAATGCTTAAATAACCATTCAATTGCTCATAAGAAAAACGACAGATGCACAAAAATAATAACGACAGCAATGAGTTAGTAGGGTTAGTCTAGGTAGGGTTAGAATAGTTAGGGTTTTGTTCAACGTATTAGTAGTTGTTTTGATCACAATACTCACATGCTAGGCCTTAGATCAGTGCGTTCCTAGGGTAAATGGAGTCAAAAGGAGGACGTAGAAGATGAAGGATCAAAGATAATAGTAATACTAAGTACGGGAGGGTTAGACCTTGAGGTGTTGCTATGGAGAGAGGCTCACTTTGGTGTAGGGGAACTAGGCCTCGGTGCTCTCTCCTCCTTCCTTAGCTCAATGGAAAAAATGGCTAGCTCAAAAGGTTGCATAACACTAAGACAAGAGGCTTTGCAGGAAACATGTTGCTACATCAAGGATTTACCAAGCAAACCCTAGGGAAAATTGGGTCATCAAGGTGTAGGGGAACTAGGCCTTGATGCGTTTTCTCCTTCTCAGCTTCAAAAAATGTAAAATGGCTAGCATAAGAGAAGATAGATTTGAGTGTTGCTAAGGCAAGTCTCAATCCTCTTCAACATGAAAGAGTAGAGTGTTGCTAGGGAAAGGCTCTATCTCACTTCAGCAAATGAAATGGCCAAAAATCTTAATGGGGGCATGAGACAAGGACCTTCTATGTGTGCTTGTCCCCTAGGGTTTAAATTAGAAAAATTATAACCATAAATGAAAAAGAAATAACACTACAACCATTCATTCAAGAAGTTTTGCAGAAATTTACTTACATTTAACCAAGAAATCAAGTAGCAAACCCTAGTTGTAACACCTTCCACCAAGATAAATGCCAAAAATGCCAATAAAAGACTTCCTTCAACAATTGTGCCTCACAATTTCAGCCAAGAACTCCAAGTGTAGAGCAAATTTCAGACCTCACTAATGAGTGAGTGAAAGATGATGAAAAAATGAGAGTAAAAACCCTCAATTTATACAGTACCATGACCTAATTTTACTTTTATGTCATAAAAAGGTCGACAAGGCCAAAATACCAAAAATCATAGTGTTTTACATTAAATGCTAAAAATTAAACCCTAATCAAGCTAAAGAGAGACGTCATGCCCCTTTTAGGGTGACATTATCCCCTTCTAGGGAAAATGCAACATCCTGGAGCAAAATGTTAGCCCTCCTTGGGATGCTCCAACCTGCCACACATGCCAAAACTGCCCCAGTTGTCTCCCAAAGTGTTCATGTTGCTAGGTGATGCCATGGTCATGAAGGGTGACATCCTAGGCCTTCCAGGGCCAACGTTCCATTGAAAAGGGCACAATCCCCCTAGGTCAAGCTATGTCGGGGTGCCTCTGCAAGACGTCCTTCTTCTCTCCTATGTAAACCCCTATGTCTAGTCTCTACCCCTTGTTGGGGTATGAGCATCCATCTGGTGGGCTCTTCATCCCCATGGAGGTCCGAAATGACCATCTCCCCATGTGTACCAGTCCAATATGGTACCTGTCTGTCGGGCATGATCCTGCACATCAACAGCTATACCCTCCATGGGATCATAAGTCACAGGGATCATAGCAGTGTCAATCACCTCTCATCATCAATATTATTAAACATATGCGTAAAACCCCTATTACCTCAGTTAAAAGCTCAAAGACATTATACAACCCTGCAATATAAGTTTCCACTAGAAGAGGAAAGTTTTCGGAAGAGACCTCATCTGACCCATCTAAGTGGGTGATGTGGATAAGGGATGTCCTGACAATGGGTGTAGTGAGAGCAAGGGAGTGCAAATTTTTACCTATGGGTGCCTTTGTATAAGGCGAGCTGCACCTATCCTGGATGCAATTTTTCCAAGCCCAATTCATGCCTTTTATTATTTATTCTTATTTCTTTTTCTTCAAAAAGTTAATCAGGGGACATTTCCCTGGCGTGGTGACCAGTGTTGGCAGCGTTACCCACAAGTATTTTCACAGAAATGAGAAGGTTGGCTCGTGATAAGACCCCCTTTCTCTTGGCCATACAACCAAGGGTCACTACCCTGGCGTGGTAACCAGATGCTAATAGTGTCATACTTCTAGATACCCATGGACCTAATGGGTTGGCTCGTGATGAGACCCCCTATCCTGTGACTAGATCTTATTTTTATTATTTTTTATCGGTCCCTGTTGTTTCTTGCTGAGGATCCCTTTACTACTTTCTCGAGGATCCCTGAGAGAAGCATCTCGAGGTTCTATTTTTAGGCTTTTATCTTTTTCCATCTTGCTTTACCTTCTGGGCCTTTAGCCCCTTCTTCCCACGAGGTAAGGTGTAATCCTAAAATGATAGGTCAACCCAATGCCTGGACAAGTGTAATGGGATAGATGAGCGGGAAGCAAGATAAAAAAAATTGGTGCTATGACGGGAGCAGACGATGGATTTTCAGAAATCCCCCCAGTGGCAAACCAAAACCTACAGATACAGGCTTACTAGGGCATCATGTCATTCCCCCCAGACATTGTCAAGTGGGAAAGTATAAGATCCAAGCATTTGTTAGAAACAAAAGGAATTAAATGCACATATTCAAAGGTTTTGAAGATCGGAGTGATACATACCACGATACACAGACTCATTACCTCATGGAGCAAGGACCATCTCTGACACAAGACCAAGTCGATGGTGATGGATGTTGTTGTTGCTGACAAAGTAGAGGCATTGAAAGAGATAAAAGATGGGCCCTCCAGGGCCATGATAAAGTTGATCCGGCTCTCGGTACTCCATGTCTAGGACTTGTGGGCCTCGAGACATGATCTCCTAGTTATCCCTAAAAGTGGGGGATAACAGGGACAATTTTGACAAACATGCCTCGGGCCCTTTGCAGCTTGTTCACAATGATTTGTGTGGTACACTTTCTTCTCCTTCTTTTTTTGGGTGCAAGTATTTCTTAACTTTCATTGACGACTTTTTCAGACGTACTTTGGTTTACTTCTTAAAACTTAAGAGCGAAGTTTTTGACAAGTTTTTGGCCTACAAGGCCCTTGTAGAAAAACAATTTGGACATCAAATTCAAAGGTTAAGAACAAATAATGGAGGCGAATATGTGAACAATAATTTTACAAGTTATTGCACTACATAGGGCATCCAAATGCAACACATTGTTCCATATACACCACAACAAAATGGTGTTGCTGAGAGAAAAAACCGCACATTAAAATAAATGGTTGATTGTATGATCCAATCTAAGGGATTGAGTCTAAAGTATTGGACAGAAGCCATCAACTGTGCAAATTACATAGTAAATCGCACTCTCACAAAGGCTCTTACAAATATAACACCAAAATAATCTTGGACTAAAATTAAACTAGATGTAAGTCACTTCCGTGTATTTGGCAGTATCGCATGGGATCACATTCATGATGAGAAAAGGAAAGCATTGCAGCCTAAAAGTGAGAAGTGTATATTTGTTGATTATTCTGAAGATTTCAAAGGTTATAGACTTCTTCAACCACATTGTAATGAAATTATTATTAAAAGAGATGTTAAATTTGATGAAAATCTCTTGGCCTGCGAGCCTAATTCGGTGTTTGTTCCTTCTTTGGCCTGCGAGCCTAATTCGGCGTTTGTGCCTTCTTCGGCCTGCGATCCATCTTCGGCGTTTATGCCTTCTTTTGTTATGGTTTCTTCTTCAGATGATTCCAGTGAAGATGAAAATCCACCTCCACCTGGTCACCTTCCTCCAGATGAGTCCTTTGAACCAACACCAGCTCCAACTCCACCGCTTCCTAGATGGGTCCGTTCAACATGAGAAGCAGTTGGTGATCTTGTCGGTGATCCTTCAGATCAGCATCGAACACATTCACAGTTCCAGCGAGCCTCTTCTCTTTTGGCTCAAGCTTCAGAGACTCATGAGCCAAAGACATTTGCAGAAGCTTCAGGTCATCCAAATTGGGATACAACAATGAATGAAGAGTATCGTTCTTTAATGGAAAACGATACTTGAGATCTTGTACCTCTTCCAAAATGAAGAAAAATTGTCAAATGTAAATGGGTCTATAGAACTAAGTATGCATCAGATGGAAGTGTTGAAAGACACAAGGCTCAGTTAGTTGCCAAAGTATTTTCCCAAGTTGAAGGAATTGACTATAATGAAACATTTTCCCCTGTAGCCAAAATGAATTCCATTCGCCTTGTTCTTTCCCTTGCTGCCTCACATAAATGGGAGGTCCATCATATGGACATTAAATCCGCCTTCTTTCATRGAGATTTGCTAGAAGAAATCTACATGGAACAACCTCCTGGCTATGTCCAGAATGACTCTAGCCTTGTTTGTCGCCTTAAGAAATCTCTTTATGGTATCAAGCAAGCTCCCCAAGCTTGGTATGCTAAAATGGGCAGCTTTCTTATTGCCACTGGATTCTCTAGATGTCATTTTGATCCTAATGTCTATACCAAGAAAGTAGGAAGTCATCTCATAATCCTCTTCCTTTATGTTGATGACCTTATCCTTACTGGTAGTGACTCAAAACTTTTAAACCATGTGAAAACCAGCCTTAAGAATAAATTGTAAATGACAGACTTAGGCTTTTTGCACTATTTCCTTGGCCTCCAAGTTTTGCAAAACAATGAAGGAATTTTTCGTTCCAGTCTAAGTATGCTTACGACCTTCTTCGTCACTTTCACATGGATGATTGTAAACCAACCCCTTCTCCCTTCCAGTCTGGAGTCAAGCTTGATGCCACATGTACTTCTTCCAAAGTTGATGCCACCTTATATCGTCAATTAGTTAGTAGCCTCTTATACTTGACTCATACCCATCCTGAGATTTCCTTTGTTGTTGGTCTTGTTGCCTGTTATATGAAAACACCCCATGAAATCCATTGGAAAGAAGCTAAAAGGATACTTCACTATGTCTGTGGTACAGTTCAGTTCAAGATACATTACAGATCAGGGGGGGCTCCTTTATTGGTTGGTTTCACAGATTTAGATTGGGCCAGCGACCCTGATGATTGGAATTCTACTGCAGGTTATGTTTTCAGCCTTGGTTCAGGACCTGTCACTTGGGCCTGCAAGAAACAACAGGCTATTGCACTTTCTTCAGCAAAAGCAGAGTACCGAGTAGCGGTAAATGCAAGTCAGGAATCCTTATGGCTTCGATAGATTCTTTCAGATTTTGGCTTCCAGCAGCAACCTCCGACCAGCCTTTGGCGCGACAATCAGAGTGCCATCAAGCTCACCAAAGACCAAGTTCAACATCAGCGCAACAAACACATCAAGCTACACATGCACTTCATCAGAATGTTCATTCATGATCAATTTATTGAAGTGCTCTTTTTCCCTACAGAAGATCAAGTTGCAGACATTTTCACAAAGTCTCTTACAGAAATGAAGTTTTCCAAACTTCGATCTATGTTAGGAGTTCATGAAGTTTTCATTAAGGGGGGATAGGCTCTAATGTCTCCTTCCTTCTCCTATTGTGTCACTATTGTAAATCATTCAATCATATCCCAAGTTGTTCTTAAGGGGGGATGTTAGGATATTTAGACACTTAGAAGTTAGTTAAGATCTACTTGGTCTAATGTGTCATTAGGTAAAAGTTTGTTTCTTAGTGTGTTTCTTTAGTATGCATTAGTATGCATTTGTAGTTAGGAAATCCGACGGTCACGATATGTTCCCGACATAGAGTGATTCGACAGTTCATATTCTCCTCGACCTTAACTGCCATTGATCTGTGGCTTAACACCCGATTAGTCCATGATCTCTATTTAAAGTGCATGGAGGGTCATTTGCCGATGATCTATTGTGAGAAACTCTATTGTAAAATCTCTTTGTAATATTTTTTTTTTGTTCATTAATAACTACTCCAAGTGGTCG
>ML789218.1:160967-188970 GCA_009831015.1 Picea engelmannii | reverse complement strand
ATATATATATATATATATATATATATATATATATATAAGATAAATTAGCATAAGACTTTCTACAGATGCACTACATGTGTGTAGTTTGTACCTGGAAGATTGCAGAGGACCTCAATATATGAGGGCAAATGAATAATGGCAGAGGAAAACTAGGACAATGGAGAATGCCACCAAGCATCACCACATACACAAACCCAAAGTCAACAAATGTAGAAGAAAAATATTAAAAGAACATTGAAAATAGTTTTTATTAAAGATTTGTCCTATAACATTAATTATGCCTAAGCTTATGCTTAAGCTTTTTGTAGAAGAAAAATATTAAAAGAACATTGAAAATAACTTTTATTAAAGATTTTTCCTATAACATTAATTATGCCTAAGCTTATGCTTAAGCTTTTTGTCAAAGGCACAATAAGACTTCAAATTTTCTATTCAATAAAAATAATTATAAATCTAATTAACAAATAATAATAAAATATTTATTGATTTCTTTCTATATTAAAAAAAAATAAATTATTAAACTAATTAGTAGTCTAACTATTAAAAAAAAATTTATTAATTTCTTCCTATATTAAACTTTACCATTTTCAAAAAAAATATTCAACTACTAAACTAATTAGTAATCAAGCATGAACTAATAAGGAATGAAGGATTCTAAAATCATGTAAAAGCAAAATATGTTTGCACTATTTTTAGGAAATTAAATAAAGAAGAGAGGGAGAAATTGGAAAATAAAAAGAAAAAAAAAAAACGCAAAGAATCATGAAGACCAAAAAGGTATTGTTGGTAGAATAAAAGATAAGACTTGTTTTAACTTACATATCTAAATGGGAACCTTATGGGCTTTTTTTTTTTTTGGCACTAGATCATTATTGAGTAGCAGCAAACTTAATTATTATTTTTTATTTAATGTGATTTCATTACCTATTGATGGTCAAGTATTGGTTTAATTTTAAATAAAGTAAAAATTCAAGAAAAAAAAAATTAAATTTTGTAATAAGAAAAAAAAATTATAATCAATAAGACTTGTTTTAACTTACATATTTAAATGGAAAACTTATGAGATTTTTTTTTGGCACTAGATCATTATTGAGTAGTAGCAAACTCAATTATTATTTTTTATTTAATGTGATTTCATTAGCTATTGATGGTGAAGTATGGTTTAAGTTTAAATGAAGTAAGAAGTCAAAAAAAACTTTCTTAAAAATTTTGTGGTAATAAAAAAATATTTATAATCAATAATTATTTAAAAATAGTAAAAGATGTAGTTACTAAAATAAAAAAGGAAAGATAAAGAGACAAATAATTGTATAAGGGATATTAATTTATTCTCTATAAATATGTGACAAGCAAAAGGACTAAGAGGAGAAAAGTGTAGTCCCTGAGGTGTAGGATAGTCGGTGACGGAGTGTGTTGTTAAGGCACTCCATGATGTTAAAGTCACTGGTTCGAAACCTATGGGGACAAAAAAATCCATCCATGTTAAGGGTTGGTGTGGCTCAGGCTGGGTGCGATCTCCAGGTGATTTTAACGGCTTAGATGCCCCTGAGTTGTGGTTTCTCAGCCACAGGCTAGTCCTCCAAGTCACGGACACACTAGCAAAAAAAAAAAAGTGTAGAGGAATGGGATGACATGGAAGTAAGAAGAACCTTTAGCATATCAAAAGGTGAAGAAAGGCACCGACACCAACAACAAAGAAACAACCCAATTTTTTTATGTTTGGCAAAGAGGGACTCTCTACATGTACCAAATAGTCCTCCCAAGAGTGAATTATTGTGTGGTCCATTTTGTATTGAATATCCTAATTTATCCTAGAATTTGGAAATATTATGCATTTTCCTTGATTTTTATGATGGGCACAACCTTTTCCTTGAAATTTTCATATAGAGCATAGAAAGAAGGCTAAAACTCAAGCACATAACTTCGACTTGGTCAAACTTGATCAAGGTGCACTTCATAATTGATTTAGTCCACTTTGATCAAAGTTGGTGGGCCCAAAGATGGATACCTTGATATTATTCTAGATTGTGGACCTTTTCTTTGTGTAAAAAACCTATAAGGATGATCAATAAATCCTATAAAAAGGCCTCCTTCACATGGTAATGATATATTTGGATTAAGACATTGAGGTTATGATATTGTGACCTTCTTCTCATACAAAGGAACGTCAAAGTTGCACCTTTGTATCCACTTACCCAATTTGCTTGTGGGGATTTGACGAGAACCATTAGAGGACATCATTGAAGACCTTTTGGACATCAAACAGCCTCGAAGAGGAATGAACCCAAGGAGAAATGATTCAGATACATGTCACAACAAAAAGGCATGGATGTGTGGATGTAATTTTCTCTACTTATAATAGAATCTCCTTCCTCTCCCCCAAAATTTGATTACATTGTTTTGATGTCATTTACTTTGATGCTTTTCTTTCATTCATTGAATCTTGTAAGTATATATAAAAGGTTTTCTACTTAGTTTTTAAGTGAGATCTAGGGTTTAGTTATTGTAAAGTAGGGAAGGTATTTTTGTGTCTTATGTATCGAATTTTTGGAACTAAGACTCCTTGTTACTCATCAACTCAAGGTTGGAAGATCCATCAAGAACTGTAAGTTATAGGTTCCTCTCTTCCCTTATTTACCAAAGACCTAATTGTTGAGCACACACTTATACTGAAGGGGGGGGTGAATCAGTATAAGGCTATCTTTTTTTCATTTTTAACATTCATAAACCATCATGAACATAATGAAGCAATCACATAAATACATTAACCATAAATCATTTTTAATGTGGAAACCCTTTCGAGAGAAAACCAATATTTAATGTGGAAACTCTTTCAGGAGAAAACCACAAAATAATTTTTTTATTAATTTGTAGGCACCAACCCATTGGAGACACCAATTCCCATTGTTGTTCATAGGAATCAACCTACAAGAGACACCAATCCCCATCTTTTATTTGTAGGCACCACCGACCTACAAGAGACATCAATCCCCTTTTGATGTTTGTAGGCACCATCCTATAGGTTGCACCGATCCCCTTTGTTGTGTGTAGGCACTGACCTACAAGAGACATTGATCCCCTTTGTTGTTTTTGTTTTCACAAACATTTCTTTGCATTCTTTACTTTTTCTTTCGTTAGATCTGTTATGTGCTTGTTATTTTTGCTTTCTCTCTACCTTTACCAAATCTTCTGATTTTTCTCTACCTTCACCATATCTTATTCTTTCGCTTCTTTTGCACTATTCTTGCTACTTATTCTTCCTCTACCTCAAATATGCACTCCCTCCTTTTTCTTTTTTTGGATCTATTTTCTTGAATCCAGATCTGATCTTCGCCAATATATAATTGTCGATCATTGAATGATGTTTTATCATCAAACCTCTAATGATATGCATATGAATATTACATTTTCACCCACATTCATTTTTTCTCATAACCTTCTTCTTTATTTATACTTTTCCATAAGTTTTATATGAAAATTCATGTTGACTTTTATTAAACAATAATTGATTTTGCTCCCTTTTTAATTTTTATTTCACTTTTTACCTTATCATGGGTAAATACCATGTGCACTTTCACTTTTACCCTTTTTCTTTAATCCACTTTCATATTTACTCCTCTTTTATGTAAACTCCACTTCCACCTAACTTTTCAACTTTTGTTATTTATTAAAGTCATATTTACAATTTCATTTTTACTCCACTTTTACATAAACTTTGTTTCCAATTAAATTTTCACTTTTGTATTTATTAAAGTGATACCAAGGTCACATTTATATTTAATCCACTTTCTAACCTTTGACATCAATGACAATATTTTATTCAACATTCTACCCCTTTGTCACTAATGGCAACCCTATACTGAAAACACACAATCCTCCAAAAATAAAAAGAGTTATTCATTGTATGCAACTCTCCCACTATCTGTAATCCTCCCCCTATCTGCAACTCTTCCCCCTGTCTATAATGCTCCTCCCCTTGTATGCAACTCTTCCCCCTATCTGTAATTCTCCCCCTTTAACATCAATGGCAAAGGTATGCTCCCCCTGAGTTGTGCTTCTTTATTGACAAGATGAGAGGGATATCACTCTTAGTTTCTGTCTAAGATATTCAAATGTTTCTCTAGGAAGGGGTTTGGTAAAAATATCTAAAATTTGTTCCTTGGTAGCAATGTATTCCATCTTGACACTCAATTTGGCCACCTGTTCTCTTAGGAAGTGGTACTTGATAGGAATATTCTTCGTCTTTGAGTGCACAACATGATTGTTTGAAATGTTGATTGCACTTGTGTTGTCACAGATGATTGAGATTGGTTGATCATATTCTACCTTAATATTCTGCAATGTTTGTTTCATCCAAAGAACTTGTGTTCAACATGTTGCTGCTGCAATATAACTGGCTTCTACTGTGGATAGAGAGATTGAAGATTGTTTCTTACTCAACCAACCAAAAAAAATGTTCCTCCACTTGTACTTTTTCTGTCATCAACGTTGTCTGCCCAATATGCATCTCTATATGTTGTTACAGTAAAATATTTACCTCTTGAGTACCATAAGCCGAAGTCTAAGGTGTCCTTCAAATATTTGAATATGCTCTTTACTCCTTGCACGTGAGTTTCTTTTGGTGCAGCTTGAAGTTGTGCAACCAATCATATTGTTTGCATAATGTTTGGCCTTGATGTCGTCACATATAGTAGACTTCCAATCATTGACATGTACAATGTTTGATTTGCTTCCGAAGATTCATCATTTTTGCTCAATTTACAACATGTAACCATAGGTATGTTGACTGGTGTACAATATTTTATTCTAAAATTTTTCAACATTTCCTTGACATACTTGGTTTGTGAAATGAATATGCCTTTGTCAGAATGAGAAATTTGTAGTCCAAGAAAGAATGACAGTTCATCAAGAATAGACATCTCAAATTCCTTTTGCATTTCTATTGCAAACTTTTGGCACATTTCTTTCATACTGCCTCCAAAAATAATTCCATCTACATAAACCACAACAATCAACTGATTTTCTGCTATTGTCTTGATGTAGAGATCGTTGTCAATAATTCCTCTTTTGAAGCCTTATTGTAGATATTTATCAAGTCTTGAGTACATAACTATGGGAGCATGTTTTACCCATAAAGTGCTTTATTCAATTTGCACACATAATCGTTATTTTCAGATAATAAGAATCCTTCTAGTTGTTCAATGTATATTTATTTTTCTAAATTACCATTGAGAAAGGTAGACTTGACATCCATTTGATAGACTTGGAAGTTGAAGTTCTTGAAACATGCAAATGCCAAAAACATTATGATAGCTTCTAGTCTAGCAACTACGGAAAAGGTTTCTTCAAAATCAATACCTTCAACTTGAGCATAGTCTTTACAAACCAATCTTGTTTTATGTCTCATTACTTTCCCATCATCATTCAACTTATTCCTAAAAACTCGTTTGGTGCCAATTACATTTTTATCTGTCGTCCTTGGAACAAATTCCCATGTTTCATTCTTCTCAATTTGATTCATCTCTTCTTCCATAGCATCAATCCAATGCTTCTGTTCATTAGCTTATGTAAAATTATTAGGCTCTATTTTAGATAGCAAGGATAGTCTTCTTCTAGTTTGAACTCCTGCATCTTTATCACCAAGAATTAGATTTTTCGAATGATTCTTTCGAACAAATCTAGATGGTGTGTTTGTATCTTGGCATTATGTTTCTTCTTCTTCATTTTCTTCTCCTTCTTTGTCATTTTCTTCTTTGCAGCCTGGATCATCTACTTGAATATTTACTTGTGTCTTCACCTTCTGGTGCCCTACTTCATCAACCTTTACATTGGCACTCTCTACGATTTTGTGTACTGTTGTATTGTAACATATGTAAGCTTTGCTTCTTGATGAATAACCAAGAAATATACCTTCATCAGCTCTGGAGTCAATTTTTCCCAAATCCTCGTCATCTATTTTTATGTAGCACTTGCTTCCAAAAACTTTGAAGTATTTAATTGTTGTCAATATACCTTTCCATAATTCATAAGGTGTTTTTTTGTTGTTGACTCTGATTTTTCCTCTATTCAGAATGCAAACTGCGATGTTGATTGCTTTTGTCCAAAACTTGTTTGATAGCTTGGCTTCATTTAACATTGTTCTTGCAATCTCCTATATAGTTCATTTTTTTCTTTCTACCACTCCATTCTACTATGGAGTTCTTACAGCTAAAAAATGTCTTTTTATCCCATTAGTCTCACAAAATTCTTCAAATTCATTTGAGATAAACTCACCTCCTTTGTCTATTCTCAAACACTTGATTTTCAATTCAGTTTCGTTTTCAACCAAGGCTTTGAATGCTTTGAACTTCTCAAAAGCTTCAAATTTTTCTTTTGGAAATGTAACCCGTGTCATTCTAGAATAATCATCAATGAGAAACATGAAGTAATTTTCACCTTGTTGACTTTGTGTTATTGTAGGACCGCAAAGATCTGTATGAACGAGTTCCAATGGCTTCATTGTTGAGTACTCCTTTGATTTAAAGTTTTTTCTTGTATGTTCGTTATTCCTTTACCAGAGCTTATTCTTTCGCTTCTTCTACATTGTGCTTGCTACTTATTCTTCCTCTGCCTCAGATCTATACTCCCTCCTTTTTATTTTTCCGGATCTATTTTCTTGGAAACCAAATCTGATCTTCTCCAATATCTAATCGTCGATCATTGAATGATGTTTTATCATCACACCTCAAATGATATGCATATGAATATTACATTTTCACCCACAAATTCATTTTTCTCATAACTCTCTTCTTTATTTATACTTTTCCATAAGCTTTATATGAAAAGTCATATTATTTTTGAAAAGTCAGGTATTTTATTAAATAATAATTGATTTCCCCCCTTTTTAATTTTTAATTCAGTTTTTACCTTACCATGGGTAAATACCACCATGGTTTGCAAATACCATGTGCACTTTCACTTTTACCCTTTTTCTTTAACTCTAATTTCACTTTTACCTTTTTCTTTAATCCACTTTCATATTTACTCATTTTTTAAGTAAACTCCACTTCCACCTAACTCTTCAACTTTTGTTATTTATTAAATTCATATTTATATTTAATCCAATTTCACTTTTACTCCACTTTTACGTAAACTTTGTTTCCACTTAAATTTTCACTTTTGTATTTATTAAAGTGATACCAAGGTCACATTTATATTTAATCCACTTTCTAACCTTTGACATCAATGACAATATTTTATTCAACACTAACTATGTGTGTGATTTGTTAGCTTAATGGAGTAAAAATTGATTTGTATGTCACTAGCTTTTTAATCAACTAGTGAGGATCTAGTTGTTCACCCTCTATGAAAAATGTTGTTCACTAAATAATGACCATATTAGGGAGGAGCTTTGTTTGTTTTTCAATCTAGTCTTTACATTGGATTTAGGGACTTATGCTCTATGATTTTCTATTTATAGCCTTTGGCCATTTGAGATCCGTGGAAGTCCAACATTGTAACTATATTCCCTTTCTTTTTTTATGGGTTTTGTTCTATATGAATGCTACTTTTTCTAATTTTTCTACATTGCAAGTTTGGCTATTCTTGGAAAGCCTACATCTAGCTTGTTCTAGGGTGATTTTTTTTAAGTAGGGAATTATGTTGATTTCAAGTATATTTATAGCATGATCTTTGTGTGTTTCTAAATTTGCAAATTAGGCATTAAGAAAAAAGTGGAGAAATTATTTATTATTTTGAATAAGTTTCCTTTTAAGCATTTAATTGTGCATTTCATGTTAGCAATACACACATTGTGTGCCTTATTGTGTTTAGTTATTCGGGTCAATTCTCTCAATTCAATTGTTTTGTTTGTTTTGGATACCCTGGTTCAACTTAGGGTTTTGGTGGGGACGCTTCAGGATGAGGTTGATGTTCTGCGAAGCCAAATTGAATCTCTTCAGCTCCAATTGGCTCAGAGGGATGCAGATGATGGGAATTCTCTCCCTGGAGGGAGTATGGGTGGCATGGTTTCTTCTGAGATGGCATAAATTCCAGACTTAAATGACCCTATGGCGTCTTATGAGGACTATGACAAGCCTAGAAATGGTAGTGGGGAGGATGCATATGAAAATATTTGAGTATGTTTTGTTTTACAACATGTACTAACAACATCTATCACTGAATTTATACAATTCAACATAGTAGTAGTGTTAGAATTTGGATAAGTCATAGTAGAAGGAAAGAATTATGGTTGTTAGAAGCTCTGTCAGAGCTACAATTTTGTTATGCTATCTGGCTCTCTTTTTGTACTAAGTGGTTTCGACCATGCCCTTTTTAATGAATAAAAACCCACCATCTTTTGTTAAAGAATAATGCACACATTGTGTGCCTTATTAAGTAATATATTCTTGATTTTTTTTTTGGTTCATGATGCCATAGATATTCGTTAATGGAAAACCTTAAAATTAACCTTAATAAAATCAACATAAACTTCACTTTTTTGGTTTAACATATAAAAAACAAGATTATATTTAGGCTTTGTCTTTTGGGTTATTGATTTTTCTTCTTCATGATTTATTATGTGTGGGATTAGTTGATTTTTTATGCATCAAAAAATAACCTTGAGACTCTCGGGAACCATGAGATTTGATTAATTAATTTATCGACATTTTCTTTGAATTAAAGTGTGTGACATATTGGGTTCATATCCTCCTAGAAGTTCCCTTGTCCCATGAGCTTGATCATTGCCACATGGTGAGATTTCCCCTTTGATAGTATTTTGTATAGCATCTTCTCCTAGTAGCATGGCTATTAATTCATGTACCAACCTTCCTCCAATTGGGAGTGTTGGTGCAACTATCATGGCTACCATGAACCTCAAAAACTTGGTTATAGGACTTCTAATTTAGGTGTTTTCTACTTCAAATTAGTTCAATCCTCATCCCTTGCCTTCACAACATGTTAAATTTGTCCTATCTCCTCCTTCAATCTAGCGAAAGGTAACCTAGTAACCAAGAACCATCCAAGAGGAAATCTAAGAAATGTAAGAATAGGAACTAGGGGAAAGAGAGAAATTCTAGTGATGTTTGGGGCAATGAAAATGCCAACCAAGTTCAAAAACAACCCTAAACATTGAACAAGCCATAAACATCTATGTACTATTTGTGAGCAAGGTCATTGCATTCACCTATGTCTGAATCTTAAGGTACTTCGGAGATTGAGGACCCTTTGCCTAATTAGATGAACCCATAAGAGCTTGTAACATTGTCATAACCCTCCACTTTGTATGAACCTGTTACTCTCATATGTTGAGGATCCACTTTCTTCTATCTATTTCGTTTTCCATCAGTTGGGTGATCAATCCATCCCTATTGTTTGGTTGGATGAACCTCCTTTGCAACTAAATTGTATGATATTTTTTACCATTTACACAATCTCTCACGATTCTTTGAATACTCTAAATGACTTAGCTTTAGATATTGATTATGTACCTTCTCCCTTGGGTGTAATAAAACCAATTTATCCCCCCTTGTATGAATGTGCTCATGCCTCTTTTACCTTGATCTTCTAGGACGATGAAGAGTTATTAGAGGCCATGACTTCTTTTGATAGTCCTTGGGATGACCTTCATCTTGGTTCTCCTATTGATTTCCTTCCTAAAATTGACCACTCCACTTGTGGGCCTTTTGAATCTATTCCCCTTGATAATATTGATTACGGTGATTCCCCTTGAATACCCACTTTTCACTTGATGAGGATACCTCAACCCAATTCATGATAACATAAACCATTGGCATAGCCTTGGAAAGAAATTTTCTCAAATTATTTGAGGTTGAGAATACTTCCATGATTTATATAGTTCATGATAATGTAACATGATTTTTTGATCCAGAATCAGATCCAAGAGCTTGATGGGGCTTAGAAAGGCCTAAAAATCAAAGTTCTCATAATGGATTCAAAACGGACTTGTGCATAGGCCTTATCGATACGAACCCAACGCAGCTTGAACGGGATCAAACAGACGTCATATTCTCCAGATATCGTGTTATGTTTGTTTTTCCAAACAGGCAAAAAGTCAAATAGGTCAACAGGAAAAAACGTCAACGCTGATGTCATGATGATGTGGCAGCATTTGGAGGTGACACGTCGCAAAAGTCCATACAACTAGCGTGGCAAGGGCACAGTGGACTGCTGACATGGAAGGTACAGGTGGACCAACGAGGAGGGGACACATGTCACCACTACAAGGGTGACATGTGGCACGCCCGTACAGCTGACGTGGCATGTTTGTACAGTGACACATGGCATGCCTATATGACGACACATGGAAGGGTACAACACTAACAGGGCAGACAGGTGGCAGGTACAGTGCTGACAAGTGGACCATTCGGTGATTGACACATGGCAAGGTATCAATAAATGTCGTGGTGCCACGTGGCCCAGACGTCGGTTTCCAAGTGGAACCCTTTTACTGGTTCGTGGTTTCATTGCAAAATGTTTAGGAGTTGTGGGAATTGAACCCACAACCTCGGTCTGGGCTATGCCTTCGCAGGGATGGACTAGCCAACCCACATGTGTTATGTGTCTTAACCATAAATGTATTCATATATATATGTTTGATAAAGGGTTAAGGCAGAAGCAAAAAGGGATGGGTCCTAGCCCCATCTCGCCAAATCCATTTTTATGCAGGGAAGTTGTTGAGGAGCACACCTTTGCAGGCCATTTCTGGGAGCTTCAGTCATCCGATTTGAGTGTTGTTTCTTCTGTTGGCTTATTGAGATCTGGTATAAAAAGACCAGATCATTTTTGTAACCTTTTGGCACTGTTGTGATGTACTGATTGAGCTTTGAACAGAAATAAGAAAGCCTCACCCACTGAGACAAAGGCTCGGAGACGTAGGCGAGATTGTCGAACTCCATTATCATATTGGTGTTATGTTTTGTTGTTGTTTTATGCTTCATTTCATTTATGTACATGTTTATATGATTTTTCTTCTATAACTTCTTCCTCTTTCTTTAAGATTCCTAATTGGTTAATCAACACATGCTTTATAACTCAACCATAGTCATGTAAAAGATATTTTCAGATCAAGCGGTATCAGAGTTAGTTGACATTTGGATTTGAGTTTTGCATGTTAACTAGAAAAAAGATACTTCGTGGTGAAGGCAATATTGTTGAAGAGAATCCATTGATTGGATTGAGGAAGAGAACTTCTCACAAGGAGAATATGGCATCAGAAGAGAGACTTTCTCAGGATGAGAAAGAGTTTCAAAAAACTTTCTTCATCATGTCGGAGATGATGAAGGTTTTGTATGAGGATTACTTGGAATGGAAAAGACCAAATCTGGGTGAATCTTCAAAGGGAAAAAGTGAATAAGGATAGGATCCTCCTCAGATTCCTCCTTCACCTCCATCATCACCTCCTTCTTCTCCTTCTTCTTCAAGTTCAAGTTCTAAATTCAATGCAAAGAAACATGTTCATAAACATAAGAATGAAATGCCTTTATTAAAACTTGATGTTAAATTTGAATTACCCTTATATGATGGTGAAGTTAATGTAGAGAGACTTGAAAATTGGGTCAGACAAATGGAGGTTTACTGCAGTGTGCAACATATCATGGATGAGGCCACACAAATCAAGTTGGCATCATTGAGACTTGCAGGCACAACACTCATCTGGTGGAAAGGCAAGTTGCAAAACGGAATGCAACAAGTGGGTAATGTATTTCCATCATGGAAAAGTTTCATTTATGCACTTAGAAAGAAATTTTATCCTTTGGGTTATAAAGAGAAAGAATTAATTGAATGGAAATCTTTAAAACTAAGAAAAGGACAAACAGTGCAAAAATATACAGATGGCTTTCGTAAAATGGCATTGATGTTAGATATTCCTTTACATACCCAAGAAACTCTTATAAAGTATATAGGAGGTTTACCTGCACATATTAGAAACATTGTATTCATGTTTGGACCAACTAATCTTGATGAGGTTTATGTTCAAGCAACATACATTGAAGCAGGGAAAACATGTGTTGGTGTATCATGGGAATCATATTCAAGGAAAGAGGACAAAAGGAAATGGCATGGAAAGAAGTCAAATGCAATGACGAGAAAGGTATAGAATCCCTCTTGCAAGCATTCCAAGAAAGAGGGGCATGATGAGGAAAGATGTTGGCAATTGCATCCCGAGAAGAGACCGAAGTGGTTCAAGGAAAAGAAAGGGAGGCAAACAATTGCAACGACAACACGACCCACTAACTTGGGATTGGATTCAGGTGACGAATCAAAGGTCTCATTGGTTGGTATGATAGGTAAAATTGGTGAAGGAATTGATTGTAGAAGTAACTTGTTTCATATAATGGTCATCATGCGACACACTAAGGTTGATACATTAATCGACGGTGGATCTCAATCTAACCTAATTTCAAAGGAATTGGTTAAGCAATTGGGGTTAAAAACACAGATGCATCATAAGTCATGCACACTTAAATGGATAAGAAACAATCATCAAATGCACATAACCAAGCAGTACACATTAAAATTTGCAATTTCATCTAAGTATGTAGACAAGGTAACATGTGATGTTGTGCCTCTAAGTGAATGTGGAATGGTCTTAGGCAGTCCATACTTATATGATCGTAAAGCAATCTTCTACTGGAAAAAGAATCAATATCAATTAACCAAAGCCAGTCAAGATTATGTGGTTCATGCTCATCATGTAAAGGAAAATAAAACTCATCAAACTATGGAACAATTAAAGAAGGCAGTTCAAGCAAGAAACAAACCAATAATTGTTTCAAATTAAGTAATAGATCTTAAGCAAGAACAAGAGATGATTGTGGAATGGAAAATCCATCACAGTTTGCTTCAAGATAATTTCATGTCGTGCAAATATTACAAACATATCAGCTCATTTGCAGTCATATTTTTTATCCTATCATTAGTAATGTTATCTACATGGATGATAGTGGCTTCAGTAAGATGTGACAGGGTTCAAACAGCTAACAATATGTTGTCAGTTGATCTTGATGAGACAGTTGCACAAGACATAGTTCAAAGACAGGGAACAAGTCGGGTGGCCTATCCCGAGCTTGATGACTGGTTAGTAACCTTTTGGGGACCAAAAGTTCCTTTAGTGGGGAGGTGTGATCCAGAATCAGATCCACAAGCTTGATGGGGCTCAGAAAGGCCTAAAAATAAAAGTTCTCAAAATGGCTTCAAAACGGACATGTGCATAGGCCTCATTGATACAAACCCAATGCAAATTGAACGGCCTCAAATAGACGTCATATGCTCCAGATATCATGTTCTGTTCATTTTTCCAAATAGGCAAAAAGTCAACATTGATGTCAGCATGACTTCATGATGACGTGGAAACATCTGGAGGTGACACGTGGAATCAGGCCATATAGCTGACGTGGAAGGGGAATAGTGGACTGTTGATGTGGAATGTACAGGTGGACCAACCAAGAGGTGACATGTGTCACCACTGCAAGGGTGACACATGGCACGCATGTATGGTGACACCTGGCACGCCCATACGACGACACATGGAAGGGTACAACGCTGACAAGGCAGGCAGGTGGTAGGTATGACATTGACAGGTGGACCATTCAATGATTGACACGTGGCAGGGTATCGAAAAATGTCATGGTGCCACGTGGCCCAGACGTGGGTTGCCACATGGCACCCTTTTATTGGTTCATGGTTTCATTGAAAATGTTTAGGAGTTGTGGAAATTGAACTCGCGACCTCGATCCGGGCTATGCCTTTGTAGGGCTGGCTAGCCAACCCGCCCGCCTTATGTGTCTTAACCATAAATGTATTCATATATATGTTTGTGTGTGTGATAAAGGGTTAAGGCGGAAGCGGAAAGGGTTGGGGCCTAGCCCCAGCCCGTGGTTTTGTTCGGTGCATACACCCATACTCCATATATGCAGGCACTCCATTCCAAGGATGAGCCACGGGCATGAGACAAGCGCTAACCATCATGTTCCACCATGTGACTTGGGCCATAACCACCTATTGGGCGCACCATCTTGGCATAGTCTTATCCATTGACACCATATGACCTATGCTTGTGGATTGAGGGCCAGCGCACAGCCCTTAGGGGCTGGCGCTTGGCCATATCATTGCCATGTGACCATGTTTTAGGGCGCGTGCCCAGGATTGGGGGCTTAGCCCAATATATTAACAAAAAGTGGTTTTATAACTATATATTAGTGATTTGTGATAGATTTTTGGCATGTTTTGGAGATTTTTGGCACTTTTGGGGGGATATTGGGCCCTTTTTGAGGCCAGATCTTGGGAGGAAGTTGGGAGATGGTTACCAACTTCACATATATATAAACCAAGCCTTCTTGCGGCCATGGGAGGAGATTCAACGCAGGTTTATGTTGAATATTTTCCAAGCCAAAGCCATTTTTATGCAGGGAAGGTGTTGAGGAGCGCACCTTTGTGGGCCATTTCTAGGAGCTCTGGTCATTCGATTTGAGTGTCATTTCTTCTGTTGGGTTTTTGAGATCTGGTAGAACAAGACCAGATCAGTTTTGTAATCGTTTGGCACTGTTGTGATGTACTTATTGAGATTTGAACAAAAATAAGAAAGCCTCACCCACTGAGACAAAGGCCAAGAGATGTAGGTGAGATTGTCGAACTTCGTTATCATATTGGTGTTATGGTTTGTTGTTGTTTTATGCTTCATTTAAGTTTTGTACATGTTTATATAGTTTTCATATTTCTTCTATAAATTCTTCATCTTTCTTTAAGCTTCCTAATTGGTTAATCAACACATGCTTAATAACTCAACCATAGTCGTGTAAAAGATCTTTTCAGATCATTTTCCAATTGTTGTTTCATGTGTAGAGAAATTTGAGATGAATTTTTTTATACCTTTGGATCATTCTCTTAGCATCGGTTGGTTCGATAAGGTTTATTTATGAACTAGCATATAATATTAGGACCCCTCTCCATAACATTGCATCTTAACCTTCCCCCCCCCCAAAAAAAAAAAATTTTACCATAGGTCCACGCCTATGGACATTAGTAAATTATCCCAACTCGCTTATTCACCTTTGAATACATCTAATGAAAAACCCTTCCTATTCAGATTGGTTATTGTAGATTAGCACCTATTTCCATTTTAGCACCCACTCTGAGTTTTTTCCATAGGATTGAGAACCTTTCTAGATTGAGTTTGCATTGTGAGCCACATTCTCATTTCTTATCTCTTTACGGATTTTCCTATAAGGGCTTCCACCTTTTTCTATGGTTGTTTGTTGTGACACATTGGTTTTTTTGCTCACTTCCAAATGCTTCTTGTTGCTTTTTTTCTTTTCCATGCTAACTGCATGCAAACCATTGACATTTAAGTGGGGTTATGCACTTGGATGTTAAGATTGATTGATGTGTATTTATTTTCTTTTTTTTTCATATGGTCTCTTATGCACTTGAACCTAAATTGCTCACATTGTGAGCACTTTCCTCCTCTCTTGACTCCTTCATTCTTTGAACAATGAAAAATCCAAAAACGTCATAAAAACAAAAATTGGGGGAAAGGGAGGATCTAGTATGAGTCTAGGTATTTTCCAAAAGTGTTAAGTCCCCATGAATATTTGGAAAACTATTGGTCTCACCCTTGACCAGAACATCTACATAGAATCACCTATATGTTTCCTTGCACTTGGTTATTGTGGTCATTGAGTTTTATCAAATCCCATTGTCAAAATTGAGTCTTGGTTCACCCAATTCACATACACATTACTCAGTCACCTTTATAAAAGAATGCCCAATTCATACTTTTGGTTGAGTCAATTTTATTCCCTGGTTTCCTTTGAAGTGTGTTAGCGCTAGAAGTCGACTCAAGACTGGCATTGAGTCAAGCCTAGCATATCTTAGATTAAAAATTATTTGGTTGGGTTTAACAGAGGATAGATCTTTCTTGGTTTGAAAGGATCTAATGATATGATCTATTAAGATCACTTACCTAGGTGCAACAATCTAGGTAAATAAAACTAATGGCTAGGGACTTAATTTTTGGGGGGATGTGATTGAGAGAAGGGAAAGACAAAACTTATAAATCCACCAATAAACAAATCTTTTCCTTAATGTCCTTATGCAGTAGAAGAATAAACCTTTATCTATAAATCATTCCAAATAATATTTAAGGAGAAGAAACACCAATGTGGCAAAGATTACTGAAAATCCCTTAAAGCAACATTCTCATCACATAAGCATTTGTCATACCATCATATAACATTAGCATAGTGTTTCAAAAGAAAAAGGAAGATGATAAACAGAGAATGAACAAAAACTAACCATTAAATTTATTAGCATTTGAATTATTTACATTGGCAAGATGAATTAAAACAATCTATGAAATATCAAGCCAAAACAAAGATCAAAACCCTCTGTAGCTCTCTCTCAGTCCCTCGGACCGAATCCCCCTCTTTACATGAAATTTGTAGATCTATGAGGTAACAAATGGATCCTACAAGTTTGTATATAATCTACTCAAACTAGACATAGATGACACCTCCTAGGGTCGAATTTGTACTTAGTCAAATCAACAAGATTACAAAAAATCTAGAAAATCAATACCATACCTAAATCTAGGGTTTGAAATTTAGAGCATTAAATACATTCAAATCAGATCAAATATTTCAGGATGTTTAGAAAAAATATCCTCCTTGAACATCCATGTGTCCTCTTGAATTGAAACCTCCTCTTGGCACGTGGGAATCAAACTAAGGGCTAGTTGTCTCGTTTCACAGCATATGGTGAATTTCTGAAAAATGAGTTGTAAATATCTACTTGTATCTCCAAAACCATGACACATGTGTAAAACCTGAGGAGTTTTTTGTATATTAGCTTGTTCTTGATAAAAACCTCTTTCAGTTTTTCAAAATACCTCTCCATATCCTCGTAATATGTTCCCAAAGATGATGACTAAAATAGGAAAATTCTTGTATTTTCAAATTTGAAAAATGAGTTGTAAAGCTATGTTTGTATCTCCCAAAAAGGGACACCTGTGTAAAAACTGAGAGAGTTTTTTGTATATCATCTCGTTTTTAAGAAATATTTATTTTGGTTTTCACAATTTCCTCTCCATTTGGTCAGAGACTGAGTTTGATCTTGACTACAAAAATAATCATTTCCAGAAAATCCCATGTTTTTTGTTTTCTCCTTTTTCATACAAGACTGCTCCAAAACTCTTTTCTGAAGATAAAAAAAGGTGTATTATGTGTATTTTATGGTGTGGAATAGTGTCATTATCATGTTTCACCATCATTCATCACAAAAAACTCAACATCATGTCATTTGTTGAAAAACAAGCTGCTACGGGTGTTCCTATAGCGCCTGCATATTTCATGTGTGGAGCATTGCAGGAACTTCTTGTAGCGCCCTGAAAAATATGTCTTTTGCAATTTTTGGATGGAATTGACTTGAAAAAATAAATCAAACTATGGTAATTATGAGACAGTCATTATAAACATGGGCATAACTCCCGCCTCCTTTTCCCTCTTACAAGACTAAATATTTCTCATTCCTAACAACATAACATTATTTTGACCCCCATGATAAAGATTTTTAACCTTTAACAAAATATGATGAGGATTTATAACCTATACAAAAAAAATTGTAATGAATAAAGTAAGGGGTGAGAGATAAAACTTTTTATAACATAAGAGGTGATAACAAAGTGGATGTTTCCCATGCCAATTTTTCCTTATTGTTATGTTTGAAGGCATGTCTTACATCAACTTCTCATGTTTTGTTAGTTCCCTTGAGTTGATTTATTTTCTCAGACATTCAACAACTATATTCTTACCTCATGTTTGTTGAAGGGATGAATCATTTCTCTTCCTCCAATGGATCTACTCCTATCGACCTCAACAAATTTACTCTAGAAGTTTGATCTAGAGGCTTGGTAAATTGCATTTCACTTTCCTCACTAGTTGAGTTCCTTGCATTTAGTAGTGGATTGTTCAACTTTGCATCATCTATCCCCACTATTGAGATCGTATCCTGTACATTGATCTCTCTATATGTGTCACCAATCTAATCCAAACTTTGAAACATGTACACAAAGAAACAACAACCTTTCTCGATGCAATTGGTTATAAAGAAAGAAAGTATGAAAATTACTAACTTTAACTAACTTATAAAGAAATTTAATTCACTCATCCAAATACAAATTGAAATCAAAATCAAAGAAGAACAACAACATGTGGTGGAGTGAGAAGAGATATCTTCATTTTATTATTAACAACAATAGATTACAAATGTACCTGATATTTTTTTGTTGGCACCTTATGTAACCATTGTATGAGTTGCTCCAATCATGATCTACTTAGGAAAACTTATGGAATCTGAATTCTTACCAAGAAAAGGATTGATAAAAATGGGAAGTTTAAACCTCAAATCGAAAGGAAAAAAACATAACTCATAAACTAGGGTTTCTAGGACAAGAAGGTCATAAAAGCTCATATTTACAATCACCTATAATTTCTCTAGCATAAGGGTGTTAGTGTGTTAGTTTATCCTTTTCCAACATTAAACCTCATTTTATAGTCTTGTGAATTGGTTGATGTAATTGGTAATAGGTTTTAGAGAGGTACAGGTGTGTGAATCCCATAAACCCCACTGAGGAGCGTGTGATTTTCATGCATTTATTTTTTTTTTCACATTTTTCAAGGTACACACGCCTTTCTCATGGGCATAATGTGTGTACACACACCTTCCTTCAAGGGATAGTGTGTGTGAGTGGAAAAAAACACTTTTTTAATATGCTTTGATATGAGCAATGACTGCAAGCTATCATTATAAAGGCCATTTGGGCATTAGAGACATGATGGTATAGATTCCCCCTATTGTATGAGGTTAGAAGGGAAGCCAATGTCCAAAATACATTATAAAAAAATGAAGGAAGCTACCAAGGGGGACTAGATGGAATTTGGTGAACTTCGGATCGGAAAAGTACCTCCAACAAAAACCAAAGTATCAGATGAGTCTCTTCCTTGAGGAAGACAAACCCATGCTCAGGTGTGAAAAATCACGGCCACCAAATGAAGTACATTGCATATCCATAAAGTGTATAAAATTCAAAAATCATGGCCATGAATAAGATACATAGTGGACCCATGTCAAATATAGATCATAGCCCCGAGAAAATACAAAGTGGATCTATGATTCAATGTGCATAAGGTGAAAAACTATAACTACAATGTGTACAAAATGATTCTCTAAAAGTTCCAATATCATATAGGTAGGTGGTATTATCTACACAACTTGGGTAGCAACATAAAAAGGAACTTCTGCTACAACTCAAGTGTAGAAATTTCAGACCCCAACCTGGTTTCAAGTCTCACATAGACACATAGTTTAATTCCCAACTCACATTGCAAATTTAGGATGCAAATTAGTAAGCATTAAATTAAATGCTCATGAACAGAAACACAACAAGTCTACTACAGCAATAACTTAGAAATAAACACACCTAGAAATTTAGTACATAGATATTTTTGGTCCAAAATCAAGACCCTGGAAAAACACACAAGGGGAAAACCAGTGAGAGAGGGGATTTTTATTATTTTCAGAGCTCAAAGAAAGATATTCTTACAGCAGTCTTCTTCAACAATTAATACACAGACTTATCTCACTTTTTGTGCCCACACACAACCTCAAAATGTGTGCTAAATAGCTCCTCAATTTCTATGATGAGAAATTTGTACATAGTATGGTTGCCATTGCATTTAATGTTGTATGGCTTCCTAAAAAATTGTTCATGTCTGTTGTAATTGTTTTCCAGAAATTTATGGCAGTTGGGTTCCTCAATTTTTGTGCCAAACTTGCCCAAAAATACATGCAGCTATCCTCCTCAATTTATGTGCCAATTTATTGTTGTACGGACTGCTCATAATCCATACGGTATGGCCTAGTACTCACTGTACCTTCCTCCTTTATTTATGTGTTATCTTCCTACCTTGAAATTTGTGCCCTTATCGGCAATTTTACCCTCCTTCTCTAGCTCAACTCTCTCTTCCTCTTGCACTCTCAAAACTCATGAAGAATACCAAGAATGGGGATGCCTCTTTCCTTAATTTTACCTCATGAGGGAAGATGAAGGGTCATCTAATCCAATGGAGGAGATTAGACTAGATGGATGGTTGAAATAAAATGACTTTTAAGTCACCCACTTCACTCACTTTTCATAAATTTACATTAAATTTCAAATCACATGAAATTAATTACTAGGGACCACATTGGACACTTTCTCACCCCTAGGTGCCTAGGTGATGAGAAACACTTGTCCTGGGTACTTTTTCATTTAATTCAACACTCCCTCTTACCAAGGAAAGTAGTCCTCACCACCCCAAGCTTATCTTTGAAAGGTACAAACTTGCCTCTCCCCAAATCTTTAGTGAGGATGTACACCACTTGCTCATCTATAGATATATATTATAGCTCAATTGGTCCTCTCTGAGAAGAATCTTGAATGAAGTGATATCTAATCTCAATGTGCTTATACTTGTCATGAAAAACTAGATTCTTAGAGATTTTAATGCAACTCTGATTGTTACAGTAGATTATCATGGGCCTCATATGTACACCAAATATCCCAACCAACAACTTGCGAAGCTAAATGGCCTTACAACTAGCCTGACTAGCTGCCATATACTCAACCTTTGAAAAACTCAAAGCCATTGATTATTTCTTCTGACTAAACCAAGACACCACTGATGATCCCAATCCAAAGAAAAAACATGAGGTACTCTTCATATCACTGACACATCCTACCCAATCTGAATCTGTGAAGCCAATCAATCTAAATCCATCCCCTCTCTTAAAGTTCAGGACATAATCCACTGCACCCTTAAGGTACCTGAGCACATGTTTTGTTTCCACCCATTGTACTCTCTAAGGCTCCACCATAAATTAACTAAGTGAGTTGAAAACAAAACAAATATTTGGTCTTGTGTTGACCAAATACATCAGCAAACCAATCAACTAACAATGCAACGTGGGATCAACCAACTCTAACTCAGAAGAATAAATCTTTTTCCATTTGGTTATCATAGGAGTGGACATGGGCCTACAATCCTCCATCCAAAATCTCCTCAGAATGTCAATAGCATAGCTTCCCTATCCAAAAAATATGTGTCCTGGATCCTACCAAACCTCCAATCCCAAGAAGCAGTGCATCAAACCAATGTCTTTCATCTCGAACTCTGAAGCAAGGCCCTCCTTACAACCAAATATGAGTCTCTCAACCCCTGTAATGAAGAGATCATCCACATATAGAACAATAATGAGAGGATACTCTCCAACCACATTGTAATACAGGTTGGTATCTTCCTCACTCTTCTCAAAACCCATCTTCTACAAGTATGTATCTATCCTGGAATATCAATCTCTAAGAGCTTGCTTCAACCCATATAATTCCTTCTTCAATTTGCACACATGAGAATATCTCCCATGCACCTCAAATCCATGTGGTTGCTTAATGTACACCTCCTCCTCTATGATACCATTCAGAAATGTGGTCTTCACATCCATCTAATGGATCTTCCATCCCATCTATGTTGCAATGGATATCACTACCCTGATTGAGGTATATCTGGAAACCGGAGCGAAGGTTTCATCATAGTCAATTCCCTCTACTTGTGAGAACCCTCGAGCCACAAACCGAGCTTTGAACTTCTCAATGTTTCCATCATCATCATACTTGATCTTGTGGAGCCACCTAGAAGTCACCATTGACTTCCCCTCAGGTCTCGGAACCACCTCCCAAACATCATTATTCATGATGGAACTGTACTCTTCCACTATGGCGTCCTTCTAGACATGCTGACATGTTGCCTCCTCAAAATTGGAAGGCTCAAACTCTCTGATGTTGCTCACCATCACAAGATAGTTGTAAAACCTCTCAGGAGGTTTACTCTCCCTCACATCCTTTCTGGAATTCCCCATTGAACCATGTGATTCCTTCAAAGTGTCATGAAGCCACTTGGGCTTCCTCTTCTCTGAAGTATAAACATGTGGAGAGGATTCCTCCTCCTCAATCCCACCACCTGAAGATTGTGTACCTGAAGATGATCCTGAGATCATTTGTGAACCAGCAAACTGAGAAACAACACCTTGTGAACCAATAACTTGAGGACCAGTAACATGTGACCCTGTCACTTGTGGACCAATAGTCCCTAAAGCAAGTGGTCATGAACTCTATGTCACTATGCTCTGTGAAGGATTCACATGTTTCTGAGGATATGATTTATCCCCTTGCTCCATATCGCATGACCTCTGGAAGGCTCTATCCTCCTCAAATATCACATCATGTCGCACAATTGTCTTCCTTAAAGAGGGGATGTATATGTGGAAAGCCTTTGAGGTATCGCTATACCCAACAAATTTTTCTTTCTCTATCATGGGATCTAGATTTGTCCTCTTCTCAGAATGGACATTTGAATAAGTAAGGCACCCAAAGATCCTAAAGCTCCCCACCTCAGGATTCTTTCCAAAGAAATCCTCCTCGGGAGTCTTATCCCCCAAGACTCTGTGTGGACTCTGATTTTGCAGATAAACTATAGTGTTGCAAGCCTCGGCCCAAAGAAACAACGATAGCCCCTGATCATGTAACATGGCTCTTGCAACCCCAAAAATGGCCATGTTCTTCCTCTCAGCAACCCCATTATGTTGTGGGTTGTAATTAATTGTCACCTCTCTCTTAATTCCCTCCCTAGAGCAAAATTCATTGAACTCATTGGAGGTATACTCACCCCCATTATAAGATCTCATCACTTTGATTTTCTTCCTAGTTTGGTTCTCCACAAGAGATTTGAACTCTTGGAACCATTGGAAGACCTCTCCTTTGGTCTTCATGAATAAAATCCAAGACTTCCAAGAGAAGTCGTCAATGAAAGTGACATAATGAAAAAATACAATCAAAGAGGAAGAAGACATAGGACCACATACATCAGTATGAATCAGATCAAGAATACATGTTGCTCTGTTGTCACTTCTTGGAAAAGAATTATTGGTGTACTTCCCAAGAGCACACCCCTTACACACCTCCCAGTGCTCTATAATGAGCTTTGGCACTCCAGTCACAATCTCTCTCAATATCCTTAGATCCCCTTGGTGCAAATGGGCCTTCCTCATATGCCATAAATCAAAAAGGTCACTATTGTTGGTACTATGCATCATTGCTCTAGCAATCTGAAACATGATCTTGTACAGCTTCTCATGTCGGATCCCAATCACTTTGGTCGAAGTGATACTGGATCCATTGGGATACAAGAGAACATGCCCATCACATAACAATACCTCATATCCCCTATCCTCAATATTGGAAACTAACACCAAGTTCTTCTTCAAGCCCGGGACATATAGTATATCCCTCAACAACATGGGAGGTAGAGACTCACTCTAAAATGATATTGTTTCACTACCAACTTCATTGACCATTGAGTCATCTCCAAGCACCACCTCAAGATCTCCAATCTCTGTAAGATCAGTAAAGTACTCACGGACACTTGTCATATGGAAAGAGGCACCAACAATTAAAACTCCTTCTCGAACCTGTGAGTAAACTCCTCCACGTCATCTAAAGTTGTAACTTACTTCTTCTTCTTGTTAGTACATTGTCCAACATAGTGCCCAAACTTGTGACAAGCAAAGCACTTGACTTTGCTCATGTATTTCTTCCCTTCACCTTTATGCTTGTTTCCTCCCTTGGAACCCTTCTTGGACTTGTTCTTTCCTTTAGCTGCAAGTGCCACATTCTCCTCTTCATTACATGTAGATGAACTTTCATGCACATAGCCTCTTCGAGTTTCCACCTAAATGAATTCATCCCAAAGACGATCCCACTTGGGAATATTTTCCCTTGCCACAATGCCCTCAAAAAAGACAGCCCATTGTTTGGTTACCCCATTCAAAGCAATCCTCACAAGTTCCCTATCAGAAACAACCTCCCCAACAACACCAAGTTCATCTCTCATCTAAGTAAGCTTGGTAAGATAGGTGGAAACACTTTCAGTCTTGGTCATTTTAATGTTGTTCAGTTTCTCCCTCAATACTATTTTCTTATTTTCATTGGAACTCTGGTATAGTTTGGTTAAGGATTCCCACATCTCATAGGCACTATATTTCCCAGTCACATGTGGAATCACATCGTCCTTAATGGCATCAAGGATAATTATTTTTTCCTTTATATTATTTTTGGTGTAGGCTTCCAAAAGAGTAGCATCTATAGGCACCATCACGAGATTTTTTTGTGAGTTCTCCACAATATCCCACAACTCACACTTCTGCAGAAGCAACACAGTGCTCTCATTCCATGAGCTGAAATTGGAAACTCCATCCAACCTGTCCTCAACCCTCAAACCGGTGGCCATTGACCCTCTCAATTGAAACTCAAGCCCATACTTTTCTACCTGGTGAAGTTCCTCCTCTTCTTAGCAAAATCTGTGCACTCTATGGTTGATATATTTATACACTTTTCACACTTCAAGCTCCGATATCATGTAGAAATTTCATACCCCAACCCAGTTTCAAGTCTCATTGAGACACATAGTTTAATTCCCAACTCACATTGAAAATTTAGGCTGCAAATTAGTAAGCAAAAAAATTAAATGCTCATGAACATAAACATAGTAATAACTCAAAAATAAACACACCCGGAAATTTAATACACAGATATTTTTGGTCCAAAATCAAGACCCTGGAAACACCCTCAAGGGGAAAACCAGTGAGAGGAGATTTGTATTATTTTCAGAGCTCAGAGAAAGATATTATTACAGCAGTCTTCTTTAGCAATCAATACACAGACTTATCTCATTTTTTGTGCCCACACACAGCCTCAAAATGCATGCTAAACAACTCCTCGTTTTTGTGTTGAGAAATCCGTACAGGGTATTGTTGTCAGTACATTTAATGTTGTACGTCTTCCTCAAAAATCGTTCATGCCTGCTATCACTATTTTCCAAAAATTTATGGCAGTTGGGTTCCTCTATTTCTGTGCCAAACTTGCCCATAAATATGTGCAGCTAGTCTCCTCGATTTTTGTGCCAATTTACTGTTGTACATCCTACTCAAGATATGTATGATACGGCCCAGTACTCACTATACCTTCCTCAATTTTTGTGTTGTCTTCTTGCCTTGAAATATGTGCCCTTATCAACAAGTTTTCCCTCCTTCTCTATCTCGAATCTCTTCCTCTTGCACTCTCGAATTCATGAAGAATGCCAAGAATGGGGGCGCCTATTTCCCTAATTTGACCTCATGAGGGACGATGAAGGGTCATATAATCCAATGGTGGAGATTAGACTAGATGGATGGCTAAGATCAAATGACTTTTAAGTCACCCACTTCACTCACTTTTCATAAAGTCACTTTTAATTTCAAATTTAATTTCAAATCACATGAAATTAATTACTAGGGACCACATTGGACACTTTCTCACCCCCTAAGCGCCTAGGTGATGAGAAACACTTGTCCTATAACATAGTTACCAACTTAACGAGAACTCTACAGAGTTTTCATTTTTTGGGGGGTCAAGTTTTTTACCCTGTTTTTAAAAATGGTGCTACCGGTAGCACCCCCCTCCCTTTTTTGATGGTTTTTTGATATTTTAAATTTTTCGATCCACAATGTTTCCACATTATTTTTTTAAATGCTTGTCTTTCATGTATTTTCAATTTTTTTCTAATTCTTTTTATTTTTTTTATTTTTTTTTGTAAGTAAGTAATTTTATATATAAGGGCCTTCAAAGAACCAGACCATAAGTACAAAATTGAGTGTCATCCAGGTTGTAGTTACTGAACTTCTCCAAAAGGAGAAACCAGTTCAGCCAACCGGGTAATTCTAACACCTGAGTTCTTATCAGTCTTAAAAAACACAAAGCTGAGCTGACAAAGATGCTACTGGAGGAAGAACTATTAAAAAGAACAGCCCCCTAGAGGGGGTAGACAATTGGCGTATAGTCTGGCACATACTCTGGCAGATAGCCTGGCCATGGCTCCTCTTCAACAGGGGTCCCTCTGGTTGCCCATTGCATGTTGTCGTCCCCGATGCACGCGTCCTTGTTAGCAGCTGTCTCGACGTCTCCCGATGGAATGTGCGCCTGCAGACCGATGGCCACGACCGCCTCCTTGACCTCCTACCGAACCGGCTCCTCAACGACCTCAACGTCGCCCGACGGAATTTGCACCTGCTTACCGATGGCCATGACCACTTCCTTGACCTCCTGTCGAGCCGGCTCCTCGACGACCTCTATTACACCCTGCTTCCTGAAACTCTCGTTGTCACTTGCGGTGGAGGGCGCTTCTTCTGAACTCGCGGGAGAGACTTCTTGGTAAGTGGAAAGAAGCTGGAGGAGGGTTGAGAGCCTCCCATCCACAAGTTGTAACTGAAAATGGAGGTCCTCCACTCCTTGACGGAGTTCGAAGACCAAGTCGTAAAGGATTGTGAAGTTTTCTTGCCACTGCAAGTATGGCTCTGAGTTAGAGGACATCGACGCCTTGTTACGGGCAGCTCGACCATGAAAAGGCATCCCCGTGGGTGATTTCGAGGAAGCAATATCCGACGCAGGGGGAGGAATGAAGTGCCTAGAGATTGAAGGAGCTGTGAGGTGGCGTCGTGAAGGGCTCGACCTGGTGTCAATTAAGGCTAGGCATTCGAAGCATGGGATAGGTGCGGTGGAGGGATTATGAATGGTTATCTCAGGCAGCAGGAGCGGCGAGGAGAGAGTTGAAGGCGAACTAGGAGGAGAGGCCGAAGCGCGAGGTCGTCGAGGATGCCAGGGAGAACCCCTTCGCGGTCTACCTCGTTGTCGCGACATGGTTTGGACCGGTAAGTGGGAGTGGTCTGCCAAACCAAGGGGGAGGACCTGGAGCGGGCGAGGGGTCATAAGCACCATGAGAAAACAATCAGAACTAGGCTGGAGCCGCAGGATGGTAACGCAAACAAACGGAGACATTGCACCCAGCGAAATAGCGGTCGAAGGAGCCCGAGTAAATGCCCCTGTGATCAACGTAAATACAATTTATTGCAGGAGGGAGTCGGCAGCTGTTGGCACGAGCCTAGCACATGGCTCGCTACCTTGTTGGCTCCTCCGCACCTCCTCTGTGCGCCAGGTGGCTGGCCTTAGCACCCCATCCGGGTGTTTTATTTTTATTTTTTATTCAACGATGTTTTTAGTAATTTTCCATGCTCCTTTCAATCTTATAAATATTTTTTTTCCATTTATTTTTTGAAATTATGTTTTTTCATGTAATTTTGTCTCCTTAATTGATTTATTGTTCCATACTTTTAAAATGTAGTAAAAAACATCATTTTTAACATATTGTTCATCGTTACTTCAATACATAGAAAATAATTGTACTAAAATAACACTATTTTAAAATATTTAGAAAACAAATATAATTAAAAAAAAAAATTGATAAATTAAAAACTTAAAAAACTAAGAAAAACAAAACAATTAAAATTAATAAAAAAAAAATCAAAAGCAAAAGCAAATTTATATAAAAAAAAAAATAAAGAAAAACTTAAAAAACCAAATAGAAAAAAATAATAATAATAATAATAATTAATTAATTAAAAAATTAAAAGAAAATGAAGAAAAAAATAAAAATAAATAAATTTATGGCAAAAAAATACTTAAAAAAAAAAAACTAAAAACATTTATAAAAACTAAATTACAAATCCTAAAATAATTTTTTTAATACAAAATTATAAAAAAAAATTAAAATTAATTTATATATATTATATAAACTTTATATATATATATGGAAGTCTAGCTTGTAAATTATAGCATTATTCAATAAATATATACATATAGAGTTTATATAATACACATAAACACACACACACACACACACACACACACACACACACACATATATATATATATATATATATATATATATATATATATATATGGAAGTCTAACTTATAAATTATAGCATTATTCATTAATAGAACTAATAAACTTATAAATTATATGGTTCTCACAGCTCTGGAG
>ML789218.1:84851-152595 GCA_009831015.1 Picea engelmannii | reverse complement strand
TTAATTCAGCTTGGTCTTCGAGAATGAGGTCTTCATTTATAAATATTCTTGACCCTTTTAAGCTCGGAGATTTACTAAGTATTCTATATTTATGGTCATTACAACTTACTTTAACATGGATCAGCCTATCTTTGTGATCAATTATTTTCCCTAGCCTCTTTGCTTCTATGAGGTAAGTTGTATCAATTTGTGATTTATTTTTTAATTCTTATTTTACTATTGCTAGTGTATCCTCCTCTTTTTGTTCCTTTATACCAAAAATTATGAGGTTCAAGGATCTTTTGTTACGCTCATGGTCCAATTCGATTAGCTTATTCATTTCTTCTTTGATGGGTTTGATATCCAATTTGTTTTCCATACTACTGAGGGTCAAATTATTGGTTAGTTTTTCTTCTATATCTTTAATCCTATCTCTCAAGTTGTGATTTTCTTCAACCCCTCCTTCTTGGGATGATTGTTTATGTTTTTTCATTTCTTGAATTCTATCCTTCATTGTCTGCAATTCACTCTTGAACCCTAAGAATCTATCATTTATTTGAATTTGAATGGTATCTTTAATTTTTTTATCAATCATTGCCTCTAGCTCTATTTTGAGTTTTACATCTCTTTCTTCGCTCCTTTTTTCTAATGTTTCTAACTCTATTTGGATTTTGGCATCTCTCTCTTCTCTCTTTTTTTCTACTGATTCTATATAATCATAAAGGATCTCTAGGATGATTTTGGGGGGGCTCCCCTTGTTAAGGTGACTTTTTGGAATAGATGGTGGAGTGTTCATATTGAAAAGAAGAGAAAAAAGATGTAACAATTATTATTATGGATTGAATTTATTTCTCAAATCAACTTTTACTTGTGAAACTTAAAATAAAAAAAATAAAAATATATATTTAAATCTCTTTACGTAAAATTAAAATTGAATCAAAGTAAAAAGTGACTCACCTCATTTCAGATGTCCAAATGCTCAACCCTTTGAAGAAACCAAAAAATAATTTATGAAGAAGACAGAGAAGTCCAGAGAGATTATTCTGGGTAAAAAAGGTAAAAACTACATAGATTGTTCACGTTCAAAACCCTAAATATATAATATTAGAAATAAAATATCTCCTAAAAAATAAATAAACAAAGAATGAAGTATTATTCTTGTTCAAAACCTTAGATATATAATCTTAGAAATAAAATATCTCCTTAAAAAAAAAAAAAAAGTATTATTGGCGTTGAAAACCCTAGATATATAATCTTAGGAAAAAAAAAAAAGGTATTATTCTCATTCAAAACTACAGAGATATAATTTCAAAACCGCAGAGATCTAGTATACCCATTCCAAACCGCGGATAAATATTAATTTCAAAACCGCAGAGAAGTAGTATTCCCGTTCAAACCCACGAAAAATCAAAAAAATAAATTATTTTATATAACATTGAAAAAAAAATACAAAAACTTAAAATTACCCCAAAAATACAAAAAAATATATATTAAAAATATATATATATATATATATATATATATATAAAATATTTTTTTTATGTTTTTTTTGGAAATTTAATTTTTTTTTTACTTCTTTGTTTGATTTCTTTCTTCTTCTTTTTTTTAATTTGAGTTTTGAATATATTTTTTTAATGTCTTTATTGTTTTATTTAAAAAAAAAAAATTGATAAGATTTTGTTATTTCTATTTATTTGTTTTTCAATGTAAATTGAAGAAGAAGAAAAAAATGTTAGTAAATAGATTTTTAAGTGACCATATTTTATTCAATTTTGGGTTTTTTTTTCATAGGGATCTATTGTCAAAACCAGGGTTTCAATTAGGTTGAAATAAGCCATAATTTCAACGCTTAGAAAAAACTTTTGCTTTAGTTATCGTCATTTTTTTATTTAGGTGTTAATTTTAAGGTTTTTCTAAGCTATTGTATGAGTTTTGAAGGTCATGCTTGAAAAATGTTGTAATTTTGACCCTGTTTGAAAAAATGGTGCTACCGTTATCACCACTTTTTGATTTCGGGTTATTTTTATATTTTTTATGCAAAAATATGAGTTTTGGGCTAGGGTTCTCGTTTTGAGGTCACAGTTCTCGTTAAGTTGGTAATATTGTTTTTCATTACATGTATAAAAATACATCTCAAAAATTGGATTGTATATCACCATGTGTACAAATGAACATTGCATTCATAAATAAATGTTGAAATTTCTAAAATGCTCTAATACCATGTGAAAATGTTGAGAATCTAACTTTTATTGCAAATTTAGAAATTTCACCTCAACCTTGAGGTTTCCCATATCTATTACCTATGAACTTTCAGCCTTGGGGATAAATATGAAATATAAACTACAACAACATATACTTCACTTATTTTAAACCCAAACCACAAGGTAGCCTAAGAAAATAAATACTAAAAAAGTGCACTTCAATGGAACAATGTTTCCATCCCTTTGGGAAAACTTTCCAAGCAGATAATTGATCTGAAAATGCTTATACCACATATTGATTACAGCCTTAAATATTCCCCCCCTTGGCTTCTATATGTTTTTTAAATCATGTAACAAAATCTATTGAGTAATATGTCAAATTGACATGCATAACCAGTGCTAGAATCTACTCAAACATGAAGATAACATAAGATAAAATTCAAATATGCAAGTGTGCAAAGTTTGGACCGCTAAATATGAGGTTTTTTAGTGGTCCAAACTTTGCACACTTGCATATTTGAATTTTATCTTATGTTATCTTCATGATTGAGTAGATTCTAGCACTGGTTATGCATGCCAATTTGAAATCTCTCTCTCTCTCTATCTATCTATCTATCTATCTATCTATCTATCTATCTATCTATATATATATATATATATATATATATATATATATATATATATATATATATGAAGTACAAGTAAATACCATTGTTACCACACAATATTGTACCAAGTGCAAAGCCTTCGCAGGGTACTAAGATAAGTGGAACATGGAAGATGTCACCATCGTCACCTAGGCAACAACTTCCCTCTCTTTAGTGAAGGAATAGTATCCAAGACAATGGAGGATTCTCCAATAGCCTCCAAGAAACCCTAGGAAAGACACAATCAACTATAGGGCCCCCTGGGGTGACTACTCACACTACCACCAAAACAAAGATAAGCAAAGTGAACAATAGGTGGTGAGATAAGACAATTTCCAAATTTTGGGTGTAGAGGAATTAGGCTTATAGATGAGGCTCTCCAAGTCAAGGATGAGTTTAATAGGATCCCCAAACACTAAAAATAAAAATAAAATGTCTAAGGATGAAGTAAAATTTGCAATAAATATGTGAGATATCAGCAGTAAACAAGTTATAATAGCAGTAATAAAATTATTACAGCAGTGAAAATAAATCATCTCTATTAGTATAGAGATTATTTCAGCAATAAAACATATAATTTTCAGCAGTAGTAAATGTATAAAAGCAGTATAATAGTTAATTTTCAGCAGCAATAAGTTTATGACAGGAGTAGAAAGATATATGTTTTATCATAAAATGATCCAGTAAATTATAGGGATAAATACTAGGTGGAATTAGGATTTTATTTATCAATAAAAACAGAAATATCAGCACTGAAAATCAACCGTAGAAACCTAGGTGTTTTTCCTTAGATTGTTGTAATAATACTTCAGAAAAATAAATTAGGGTTCCAGCTTTAAAGTTTAGGTCAATAGTATGCCTAAACACCCTATATGTCTTGGTTTCTATGGATGAAAATGAAATTTTGCATAAATAAAACCTAACCCTAACCCTAAAGTAGTAAAATTTAGAAATAATGATTAACTATTATGGAGAAAAAGACTAGTTCCTACTATTTTGGACATATGGGGTCAAAAAGAGGTCCTTCTTTGAGAGAATGAAATGGATGATTTTAGGGTGAGGCTTAGAGGTTTTCCACTAATAACCCTAGGAAATCCTCGTAAAATGTTGGGGGATGAGACAAGGGAAGGTTCCTCTAGTAGTAAACCTTCTGAGGATTTTAACAAGAAGAGTTTGTTCAAAAATGATCCAAGAGGATGAAGAATCACCACTTGAGAACAACATCAATCTATAAATGCATAATTAAACAAAACCACAAGATGAAAAGATAACAGTTACTCAAAATATCTTCCATCCATCAAAACCCTAGTGTCCATGTCATCCAAGTAGTAAAATATCCACAAGCATTGTCTCCCAAAGAAGTCACCCTAGTTAATCGTCCATAGCATTCTTCTTGGAAGAGACAAGTAGTGATAAATATCCACAATTAAAATTGATTTACAAAACGAGAAATTATTCTCTATTTATATGAGAGATCTTAGTGAAGCATTTCCATTAGAGGGTGAAATGTTTCATCTCAAGAGGTGCCTCATCATCCAAAGGGTGTGGCATCTCATAAAAAGGTTCCAAGAATCCCCAAGACGTGACAGCAAGGTGCCCCATGCCTCTGAGGGGTGTGGCATCTCATCAAAAGGTTTTATATCATTACCAATAAGCCCCAAACATCACGTCAAGGTGCCCCATTATCAAAATGTGCAAAGTCCCATCATGAAAGGATGTTATCACCCATGGAAAGATGGAACATCATCTCTCCAAGTGAAACATCCTCAAGTAAGGCCTCAACATCATCCATAGAAGGTGCAATGTCCCACCAATCCATCATCATAATACGTGCAATGTCCCATCATCAATGAGCTCAAATTCACACCCATGTGTGCTACGGTGTCTCATGGATGGATTCATGTGATAAAAAGGCCCAACATCCTCCTAGGAGTGCCAAATGACCTTCCTTAAGTGGTGGATACAACCTCCATAAAAGTGGGGTGGTATCCCCTCAACATCCTCCAAAGAATCCAAGTGTCAACCAAAAATGTGTAATCATCATCCGAGGAGGGGCTCATGTGGTCCAATATGCACCATGGAGACCAAAGGAAAGGTACACAATCCAAACACAACATATAAAGTGAGTCATGTTAATACAAAATCCATTAGAAAGATCTCATAGAATATCCTCTTCAAACTTCACACTAGCTTAAAAAATTAAACAATTTTCCAAGTATAGGTATGGAAGGGTCATTATTACCCATTATTAGGTGTGTCAGTACCTGGACCAAGAGGTATGTCCTATGGAACCCATCAAGGAGTATGTGCAATGGTAGCAGTATGGACTAGGGTTTACTTCATGGGGTGGATGTCATTGACATGCAAGGACAGTTATAATAGTCATCTTCATGAGTGTCTTTGTAGAGGGAGTGATTAGGAAATGAGGTACTCTTTCCTTGGCAATGTGTCTTTCCAAAACCATGCTTGGGTTTTTTAATATAGTTTTAATATTATTTTGGCTTTTGACATTTTATTTGCTAAGTTCTTTCATAAGATGCATTTCGTTGCATAGGAATTAGGGTGATGGAATCTTAGCGAGGGGGTAGAGCTCGTGCTTCTTTATTTTTCTTGGTTTACAACACCCTTTTTTTCTTATTTGTTTCTTTGCCCCACATTTTGACTTAGGGATTTTTCTCTTTCTATATCAATTTTTATAAAGTTGCATCAACCTAGGGCTTTCAATCCCTTTCTTCACATGGGATTATGAAGCACCGACCTTTTTGGAATACATGTAACAACCAACCCAAAAGAAAGGACAGTGCATATGTGATAGATGGAATGTGTTATTCATGGTAAGGGATATGGACACGTTACCCCCATTAAGGCCCCCCGGTAGTACAACTTTTCCCAAGAGTGACAACACTTGACTAGAAAATGATAATGACCATCAAGGTGAGACAAGGAAAAAAGCATAATTCCAAAGCATCATGATTCATTATCCAAGTAAACCCATGATCATCATTTTCATGCCTCGAGTATGAACATTATTACTCAATATGAAGTGTCAGACCTATGTACCTGAGTATGTAAATGCACCATGTCATATGAGTGACTTGAATTGAGGATGTAATGGAAGGAATCTACGGGAAACTATCTATGGAGAATTTGGAATAACATCATCAAATCTATTATCTAAAATGTGGATCATAGATAAAATAATTATCCTCTAGTTACCCCTTTATTTATTTGGTTCTTGATTTATTGTCCTTCTTTTTTTTCTTGAGGGAAATATGTTTATATGGTTGTAGCCTCATAAATACCCAATCCCCCACTTTAATTCCCTTTCACTGTAATGTTGATATGCTTGTTTTTTCACCCTATTTTGTGCCAAAACAAAGTTGTATTTCAATATTTTGAGAACCTCTTGTTGGTTTCCTATGTGCTCCTCCACTACTTGAACCTTTATATTCCCTTTCAAGTTTGATGTAATGGATGGAGGATGATATCCATAAAGTACCAGAAATGGGGACATTTTTTATGAATTATGGAAGGATGTGTTGCACCACCATTCCTCCAAGGGAAACCACTTGACCCATTATGTATGTTTATCAAATGCAAAGCAACAAAGATATACTTCTATACATTTATTCAAAATCTCAATTTTCCTATCACATTGAGGATGGTAAGATGATTTGTGATCCAATTGAGTACCCATACAATAAAATAATTCAATCCAAAATTTTCCAATTAAAATTGAATCTCTACCACTTACAATAATCTTGGGGACTTCATGTAGCTTTTGAATTGTTTCCATGAATGTTGTAGCTATTGTACTTGATTTAAAAGGATGAGAAAGAGAAAAAAAAAATGGGCATACTTTGTCATTCGATCCACTACCACCATGATGACAGTCTTTCCTTCAGATTTGAATAAACCTGTAATAAATTTAATTGAAACTTATTCCCAACATTGACTTGGTATAGCTAATTGTTCTAGAAGACTAGGCGTCTTGATTGTCTCTCCCTTATTCTATTGGCATACCAAACATTCAGACACAAACTTTTGAACATCAGTTTTAAGACCTTCCTGGAAAAACTCCTTCTTAATCATGTGGTACATTTTCAAGAATATTGAATGTCCTCCTATAGGAAAAGTGTGGAATTCAAGGACCTTCTATTTGAGTTGAAAATTCTTACATAAAGATAGGAAATCATGAGACCATAGAAAATCATTCTTCCATACAAAATTATCTAATGAACTAGATTCCTCTTGTAGTTTTCGAATGATATGGCATACATCTTGATCTTGCTTCCATCCTATCCTTGCTTCTTCCACCCAATCAGATTGCGGAATAGAAATAGCACATAGTGAACCTTATGTTTCTTCTTATTTCCTTGAAAGGGCATCAATCACAAGATTATGTTTTCTCTTTTTTTAGATAATTTCAAAGTCATAACCTAGCATCTTTGTAACCCATTGTTGTTTCTCTTCTAAATATAATTGTTTCTCCAAGAAGTAATTCAAACTATCATGATCTATTTTTACTTTGAAGTGTCTTCCTATTAGACAAGGGTGGTATTTATGAATTGCATGTAGTATGGCCAACATTTATTTTTCATAAATGGGTTTGAGTAATTTTTTTCCTTTAAGTTGGATGCTTTCAAAGGCAGGGGGCTTTCCTTCTTGCATTAAAACTACACCAATTCCATGGTATGAGGCATCACATGAACCACAATAAATGTTTTTGTAAAGTTAGGTGTGGCCATGAGGGGAGTTATACACATATCCTACTTAAGTTTTTCAAAATATTTGGTTTTTTCTTCAATCCAAGAAAATGATTCCTTCTTTAATAATGATTTTATAGGTGTTGTTATTTGACCATAGCTATTGACAAACTTGTGGTAATATCATTTCAATCCTAAGAATCCTCTAAGTTTATTCAAAGTTTTGGGAATTGGTCATTCCCTTGTAGCTTTAATTTTGTTAGGGTCCACTTGTATGCCTTCATGAGATACAATATGACTCAAATATTCCACTCCTTGAAACCCAAAGGTACACTTGGAAGGCTTTGGATAAATTTGTTTCTCTTCCAATAGTTGTAATACTCTATCAATATGTTGTACATGTTCTCCCCAAGATTTTTTGTAGATTAGTATGTCATCAAAAAATAAAAAAACACATATTTTCTAAGGAAGGGCTTGAAAATATAATTCATCAAGATTTGAAATGTTGAAGGTGCATTAGTAAGGCAAAATGGCATAACCAAAAACTCATAATGTCAACAACCAAAGTGAAACGGGGAAAAGAGCATAATGTCTAAGCAGGCGTTACATAATCAAAAGCAATTTAAAATGCAACAAACTCAAATGCCTCAAATATTGAATGTCACTCACCATAATACATGGCTTGTACCTCATGAAGCAAGACCCAATGTCTTTCGGAAGCCATCTTATGTGGTGGATATCATCGTGATGAACCTAGAGCTATGGTGGTGAGGTGGGTCTATGTCTATGCAAGTGGACATTGTTGGTCAAGTTGTCTCACTATACTCCATGTCTGCAACCTGAGGGCCTAGATACATAATCTCTTTAGTTATCCCTAGGAGTTGGGGTTAACAGGTCTCATTAATGGTAGAAAGTTGAAGTTGTACTACGACCCTCAAGGGTGAATCACAACTTAGCTCTATTTTAGCTTTTTAGATTCATAGAGTAGGCTTAGAATGGGTTGTACAACACATAGCATCATTCCTAGGTAGCATAATTTACATTTTGACAGCACAAGCGTTCATATCAGTCACACAAGCAGTATCAATCTAGTGACAAAGGGTGCAGATCATCGAGATTTCTAATTCTGGTTGTGTCTTGGCCAAGAAGTATTGGTTCCTGCTTCTCATGTACAAGTCACGCGAGTGTTGAGGGAGTGTCCTAATGATTCAGTTCCAGAAAGGGAAAACAATACCATATGGTTTGTTTGCACATGCCACAAGTACTCACTTGGTTAAAGCATCCCATTCTTCAGTAATCCTTTCCAGTATGGCCAATCTGCAATATCCATCTCCCCGTCGGGCTCATTTTACCATCATTTCTTACTTGTCCTTCAAGACATCCCCTCCATTAAATTGTTTGTTCCCTCCTTCCTCCCCTTCCCCTCCATCTCTCCTCTATATATATCTCATGGCCCTGACTCTCTTCATGCAGTAATTCTCTCCCAACTCCATTCAAAACTTTCTTTCCCATTTCCGCAACAATTATCACGCTTCTCTCCCATGGTGTGGCTTAGCTCTCCCTTTATAATTTTTTCTCATCATTTTGATTGAGCAGCTCAAGGGACTCCCCTACAATATTCATGCAAGTGGCTTGTATGTCAACCCCTTCTCATTCGAGGTTTGTCTGACTCCTATCTTCGACAGTATTAGCTTAGTACCCCCCATCTTTTTGAACCATGTTTTCTACTCAAGGTCGCTTCCCATCCCTCTAATCAAAGAGTCGCTTTCATTTTCCCATGCTTCACCCCCTTTGTTGATAAGATGATACCCTACTCATGGGCTCGTTGAGAGCCCTCCCCTCATCTATCCTCTTCTCTCCTCCTCCCAAAGTCGTTAATGTGAGCCAAATTCCACTCTTTCATCCCGTTGGTACTACCCCTACTCCCCCATATCCTCTTCACTCCAAAACCCTTCTTAATTCAATCAGATGCGATGTATGGCTTGGTATAGTTATCCCATAAAAAAAATAACAACAGATAATGATTCTCTCTTGAGGGAACCTCGCCTTACTTTATTAGTTGGTGCTTGTTGGGGAATGTTAACCACAACCCTCATTCACCTCGACAAGCACCAGCGAAGGTTCTTCCTCGATCAACTTACCTCCCTCACATATTATGGTTGAAGGAAAATAATTTTATCTTACTCCAAATATCTTTCTTCAAAACTCCAGCAATTGGCTCGAGGACGAGCCAAATAATAGTGGTGGGGGCATGTTGGCACCCAAAGTTTTGGGTTCAGTTTTGTGTTTGTGCACAAATGAAGTTGTGCGCACTCATTCCATAGTCTTATGCGTTCCTAAGGAAATGTGAAAGGAATGGCCTAGAGTGCATATCGGACCAAGTTTTTTTAATTGTGCTAGAAATCAAGAAGATGTCCTCCAAAATCAAGAAAGGAAACATCCGGAAATATTCCCAAATGATTACTCCCAACAGCATACAAAGAAAGACGTGGGATGGCTAGAGAATGATCTGGCTAGGAAGTTAAGATTTCCCTTGATGCAGAAAGTTTATGTGGAGTGTTGGAAGGCACCAGAAGCATGCGAGGCAATTGTATTAGAAAAATGAGTGGAGAAGAGAAGAAAGAGACAGCACTCCCTAGCATATAAATATATAAAAATAAGATCGAGCACCAAAAATAGAATTAGAGTTTTTGAGTTGGCTTAGCTATCAGTATCGAGGTCACTCTAAGCCTATTATATTATTGTAATGCTTCAAATAGAGTCATGTGTCTATTATATGTATGAGTTTTGAGCAAAGGCACATTGTGCAGAATGTTGTAATTCTAAGGTTTTATATATCAAAGATATGAAGCTCTATGGTTGGCATATGTGTCTATCCTACACAATGTATATCTCTAATATGATGGAATTCTTCTAGTAATAATGACATGATAGTTCTGATTCATTATGTGTATATTATGTATGAGTTGATCATGTGTGTGTATTGTTTTAATTCTTAGTCTTAAAAGTTTATCATACATGAGTTACATGGATGGAAATTGCAGTGAATTTCGATGTGTTTAAGCCTTCATCCATGTCACAAGACCCTATGGTCTTTGTGATCCTCTCTGCATCTCAGGTGAGACCTTCCTCGACCTTGGTTAAGGATTGATATGTCGGTGCTTTGGAATTTTTTCTGGACAACTCTGGACGAACCATGGGTCTAAAAATCCCCAACATTAAGAAGGACGGGACACATGAAATCATGGACCGAAAGCTCCCAACAACATATCATGAATGTTTGATTTCCTAAATACAAATGCATAGTAATGCATACTAAAGAAACACACTTTTACCTAACGACACCTTAGTCCAGGTTGATCTTAACTAACTTCTAAGTTTCTAAATATCCTAACATCCCCCTTTAAGAAACATTTGGGATAGGATTGAAGGATTTACAAAGGCGACACAATAAGATAAGGAAGGAGGAATTAGAGCATATCCCTCCTTAATGAAAACATCTTGAACTCCTAACATAGATCAAAGTTTGGAAAACTTCGCTTATGTAAGATATTTTTTGAAAATGTTGACAACTTGATCATCTATAGGGCATAAGAGCACTTCAATAACTCAATCTTCAATGATATTTCTAATGAAGTGCATGTGTAGAATGATGTGTTTGTTGCATTGATGTTGAATCAAGTCTTTTCCGAGATTCATGGCACTCTAATTATCGCTCCAGACAGTTGTCGGATGTTGTTGCTGAAATACAAACTCTGAAAGGATTTATTGAAGCCACAGGCTTCCTGACTTGCATTAACCGTTTCTTGGTACTTTACTTCTGCTAAAGAAATAACAAGTTCTCGTTGTTTCTTACAGGCCAAAGTGACAAGTCCTGAACTAAGGCTGAAAACATAACCTACATTAGACTTTTGATCATCAAGGTCGCTAACCCAATATGAATCAGTGAAACCAACCAATAAAAGAGTCCCCCCTGAACTATAATGTATATTGAATCGAACTGCACCTTGGACATACTTAATTGTCCTCTTAGTTTCTTTCCAATGTATCTTATCATGATGAATGATGGGAAGAGTGGCTTGAAGGCTGATTGATTTTATCAGGAAAACATACATGCATAGTTTTATAGTTTTAGATATCGAACAGTTTATCATGCACTCATGTCACATTATCATTTTTCGCAAGACATTTCTCCTCTATCATACATCCCAACCATTAAAATCTATTTTTTCATACACTTCCATGTTCATTTAAAAAAAATGGTATGTTCCTATGAACAATTCTCAGAACAAATTTCAGATTTTAAAAATGAGTTTGGTATTTGCAAAAGTTGTGTTGACATCTTTGTATTCATTTTTCCTATTCATTTCCCCTTTTTGTGTTGCATGGTTGTGTTACTCTCAGATTCAAACTTAATAATGTTAACAAATTGTATTAGATGTTTTATATGTTGTGTCTTATATATGTACTAATTTGAAGATGATGAATATAGATGAGATTTTTCAGTACAAACAATAATCACTCTAGAAATAGGGGCAACAGAGGTAATAGAGGAAACAGGGACAGAGGGCCAAATTCCTTTAGGCAAAGAGGTAGAAACAAGAGGATGATATTTTCCATCCACTTTGATGCAAATTCTAAGGAATTTAATCAGTTAGTTCAAACTGATTACTTGAACCTTGTGGCACACCCAACTTTTCACTCCCATTAGCCACAAGTCAAACCCCCTTTTCAGCGTAATGATCTTCGGCCTCATCCCAGTATCGTCGATATACTTGATCAACCTCAAATGCAAGATCTGCCTCTAGTCAATGATGGTTGGAACAATGCACATGTTGGTCCTCCTTGTGGTGTTGGTCATTGGCCAACCAAGTCATTACCTCTCCATCCTCCACCTCCTTTACTACCAGTTCATTTAGTTGCTTCAATTGCTTCACATGTGAATTCCCCTCAACTCCCAAAAAATTACAAAGCCCTTGATATTGAGCCACAATCGAGAAGGGGAAAACATCCCACCATATCATTCATTTTAGACTCCTCTAAAACATCTACCTACACTATCAAATCCTTGCCACTCAAACTTGAAGATGGTGTGATAAAGATCACCTTTGATGACATGCATCCAAATATTTCAAAGGGTGAGAAGAATAAATCTACTAATTCAGATTTGATCAAACACAGAGCACCATTGTCAAATGGTAGAGGACGAAGACATACAGCTTCACACAAAAAATATGATTTTTAACTTTATTTTATTTTCATGGTGACATCAATTTGACTTTGATGCACATGTCATTTTGGAAAGATAATATTATTGTTGTTATTGAAGAAACATATATCATGATTTAAAAGTTTTGGGAGACAAATATCAATTATTTTAATGTACCCAACCCCCAACTAGTGTAATTTTTTAACCTATGAAGTAAAGCAATGCATACAGATTCTTAATAAAAACATAAGTTAATCAATGGCTCATACACATAGTACACAAATATTTACACTGGAAACCCTTAACCAGGAGAAAACCAACCTTCCTTGGAGTCGCACCTTTCAACTATTCATTGTATTAATTTCACCATTCACAATACAATATATACAATATTTAAGTATTTTGTAGCTACCAAAACCCTAATCCCTTAATCCGGTATTAATTTAGAAAACCGCTAAAAATAGAAAAATACGCTAAAATATAAAAAAATATAACACACACATGCAAAGAATATAACACGTACCCAACATTATCCCACTTGTTGTTTTCTTTGCATACAAGGGTTCACAGGATTACATAGTCAACAATCCAGAGCAGCAATTCTCATTGTTACTCTACACCAAGAGAACTTCTCTGTACTCACGGACTTTGTCAATGAATCTGCAACATTCTTCAAAGTGTCAACCTTTTCTAGCAACACCTTCTTTTCTTCAACCATGTCTCTCACAAAGTGATAATGAACATCAATATGCTTTGTCTTCAAATGATAAGTAGGGTTCTTTTCCAGGAATATTGCACTCTAACTATCACAATCTAATATCATTTCTTGTTATACGAACCCAATACCTAAACACAATATTTGTAACCATACTTCTTCCTTGCTTTCATGAGTGGCTTCCATGTATTTAGTTTATGTAGTTAAGAGTTCCACTACAACTTGTATTTTTCTCATCCAACTGATTGATCCTCCAAATAGGTTAAACACATACCCACTTGTAGTTATTCTGTGATCCAGATCTCCAGCCCAATCTGCATCAACAAACCCATGTATGGTCATCACTTTGTCCAATCCTGGTCTTCCTTGGGCACAATCCATAACTGGTAGTGCCACACAAATACCTGAAGACCTCTTTATTGTTTTCCAATGCTCCTTCCCTAGTTTTGACATATACCTACTCAAAACTCCCACTGCATGTGCAATGTACGGTCTAGTACAAACCATTACATACATCAAACTGCCAACTACACTGGCATATGGAACATGGGACATGTCATCTTCTTCTTCCTGTGTCTTGGGACACTGATCTGCAGATAACATTACACCTATAGGAATAGCAACCTTGATCAGTTTACTTCTATGCATATTAAACCTTTGTAATATCGTATCAACATATTTTATTTGATTTAAATAGAGTTTCATGTTTGCACGATCTATTTTAATCTCCATTCCCATAATGAAGTTAGCAGCACCGAGATCCTTCATGTCAAATTTGGAGGATAGATGTAATTTCACCTCCTTGATAACATCCATGTTATTTCCTATCAGCAACATGTCATCAACATACAACACTATATAAATGAAGTGATTACCAACCTTCTTGGAATATACACAGTGATCAACCCTGCTTCTCACAAATCTCAATCCAAGGATGTATGCGTCAAACTTTTGGTACCACATCCTAGGTGATTGCTTCAGACCATATAGTGACTTCTTTAGCTTACAAACCAACTCTTTATTTTCCTTCACTACAAATCCTTCAGGTTTCTTCATGTAGATTTCTTCTTCCAAATCCCCATGTAGGAATGTTGGCTTCACATCCATATGTTCCACTTCAAGATCAAAAGCAACAACAATAGATAAAAGAAATCTAATAGAAGTTAACTTGGCAAGAAGAGAAAAAAGATCACCAAATTCAATTCCCTCTGCCTGGGAATAACCTTTTGCTACTAACCGAGGTTTGTATTTCTCCACTTTTCCTTCTACACTAAACTTCTTCTTAAACAACCATTTGTTACCAACAGATTTTCTTCCAGCTGGCAACTCAACTGGATCCCATGCCTCATTTTTATCCAAGGAATCAATTTCTTCAACCATGACCTTCTTCCAGATTTTACTATCCTCTGAATTCATTTCTTCCCTAACAGTTCTAGGATCTTCATCAATAATAGATAAAGAAAAATTAGAATGAAAATCAGGTGGACTATACCTTTCTAGTTTCCTTCTTTCCCTCACTGATCTTCTCAATACTGGGGTATGAGGTTCTTCTTCTTCTACTTCATCTTCTTCAGTTGATTCGTATTTTTCATCATCCAACTCAAACTCTATTTTCTCAGGTTCTTCTTTCCTTGGTAGGAATTCCTATTTGGAAACATCTTTCACCTCTCTAAAAACAACATCCCGACTGTAAACAGTATTCTTAGTTTCTGGGTTCCAAATCTTGTAACCTTTCACACCATTTTTATAATAAAAAGATACACTTTTCAGCTTTATTATCTAGCTTACTCCTATTTTCCTTTGGAACATGTACATAAGCATGACAACCAAACACTCTGAGATGTTCAAGAGAGGGTTTCTTACCATTCCATACCTTGTGTGGAGTTCTATCATCCAGCGCTGATGAGGGTGATCAATTTACCAAGTAACATGATGTACCCACTGCCTCTGCCCAGAATTATTGTCCTAACTCGACACCACTAAGCATGCTCCTTGATTTTTCCATCAGTGTCATGTTCATCCTTTTTGCAACTCCATTCTATTGAGGTGTGTATGGAGTAGTCTTCTACCTTGCTATACCACACTTCTTACAGAATTATTCGAATTCATTTTTGCAGAATTCTCCACCATTAGCTGTCATCAATACCTTTATTTTCTTCTCTGTCTGGTTTTCTACCAGAGCCTTAAACTCTTTAAATTTATCAAATACCTCATATTTATTTCTAAGAAAATAAATCCATGTATTCCTTAATAAATCATCTATGAATGAAACATAATACATAGTTTTACCTAGTGATGGAATAGGCACGGGTCTAAACACATCACTATGTATCAACTCTAAGATCCCCTTTACTCTTGTAGCACCATATGGGAATCTTACTCGATTTTGTTTACCATATATGCAATGTTCATAGAAATCAAAATCCAGAGTGCAAATAGACATACCTTCAACATGTTGGAAGATTGGTTGTTGCCATTGATGTCAACCCTAGTCATGGGTTTTGGACCGCAAGATTGATGAAGGTATTTGGACATGAAGGAAAATTCACATGCAGATACAACACCCATGGATTGATAGTAGACATCATGTTTTTTTCCGGTGGTATGTGGCACGTCATGTGGATCCTCATGGTTGAGGAGAAATGAATTGCTGAAGATGACAAAGTGAATTGAAGAAGGAAGTACATGTAGGCCCTAAAGATAATTAAAGAAAATAATTACAAAATAAGAAAATGTCAGGTCGGCCATAATGTTAAAAGGAAGTGACATAAATGGTATAAATAAACATCATTATACATTCATTTGATACAAGTCGAATTTCAGAGGAAATAAGAAGAAAAGAAGGTTGAATTTCAAGGGAGGATGAAGTCTTTTGGTGATGTGTTCTATGGTATGTTATTTTCAGGTCATCTTACCATTTTTGCTATAAAGTTTTTTTTAGAACAATTTAGATGGTTAAATTTCTATGGTATTGAGAAGACATATCAAGGTACCTCTAGTAAAAAATTTAGCTCTTGATTCTCTATAATTATGGAAATACACTCCGTGGAAGATAGGTTTTGTGACCAATCATGAAGCTAGTCAATAAACAAGTGTTCCTAGTAAAACAATCATAACTTCTTCATCAAGAATCCAAATGAAGTGGGACAAATTTCATTGGAAAGAGTACGGACTTTAGTTTCTTGTATGTGAGTTTCAGAATCAGATGTTAATTATTGAGCGCAGGGCATTCTGTGCAAGTTCACTCTCCTGAATAGACCAGAATTGAATAAAGTCTACCATTCTTTCTATAACCTCTTTTTGGGGAGGACTCAAGGAGTGAAAATTGGAGGAGTTTCAGAGAATACATTGAGTAATATTATCTACAGGATCAGAGTACTCCAAGAATTGAAGAATTGCAGAAATTGAAGAAGTCTCAGAAAACATTATAAGGTTCTATGTAAGGATTGGTTGATGGTGATGATTTAATGTAAAGTTTTATTATCTTTCATATATTCTTGGGTGGAAGGAAGGGGAAAGGATGGAGAGTTCAACTCTCTCTTGATATTGGAGGATTGTCTCTTCCTCTTTGAGGTTTATCCCTCCCTTTACATTTGGAAGCTGTAGCTATCTTTGAAAGTCATTACTTCCCTTGAACAATAACTATTGATTATTTCTCATATATTTTGCATGGTGTATTGTGGTGTATTGTGTAACTCTTATACTATTGTTCATTTCTCATTGGATATAGTTGAATGGTTTAAGTATAAGTTGAAAAAAGGTTTTAAATTGTACTTAATACTGATTCACCCCCCTCTTAGTATCAACAATTGGTGTCAGAGCAGGTTGCCTTCAGAACAGTTTAACCACTAGAAGGAAAATCCTGAGCAGAGATGGATGATCATGAACACATTTAAAATGGGATTCAAAAATTTGATGGAAAAAATTATGCATACTAGAGTGAAAGAGTGAAAACTTACCTAACGGATTTGGGAGTAGACATTTGGTACTCAGTTGTAAATGGCTATGTAATCCCAAATAATGTTCCAACCGATCCAAATGAGAAGAAACTTATGAGTTGTAATTCAAAAGATAGACATGTTATTCTAGCAGCATTGGCACCAACCATTGCTAGCAAAGTGATGGGATGCAGCACTGCTAAAGAGGTATGGGACAAACTCAAGAATATCTATGAAGGTGATCCAAAAGTTAAGCAAGTCAAGCTTCAACGACATAGAGAAGAATTTGAAAATTTGAAGATGAATGAAAAGGAAGATATTGCAACCTATCTTCTTAGAGTTGATGAAGTTGTTAATGCTATCAGAAAATTAGGTGAAAAGTTCGATGAATCGTTGGTTGTACAAAAGGTGTTGAGATCACTTCTCTTGAAGTATGATGCTAAGGTCTCCACCATTGAAGAAACTAGGGACTTGACCAAAATGACAATGGATGAATTACATGGGACTCTTATGGCATATGAAATGAGAACGGGTACAGAAAGTGACCAGACAAGCAATGAAGCAGCCTTTAAAGCCATAAAGAAGACAAAAAACAAGAATAACGACCTTGATGAAGAAATAGAAAATTTCGTAAGGTTCCAGAAAGGAAGTGGAAGATACAAAGGTAAGTCTCCTCTCAAATGATTTAATTGTGGTAGAATATAACATATTGTTGAAAACTGTTACTATAAAAAGAGAAGTCTCAATAGTAAAAAGAGCTTTACTCCAAGGATGATGACATCTCCTCAAATGAGAGTGATGAAGAAGATAATGATGGAGGAGAAGTCCTCTTCATAACCCAAGAAACCCAGGATGATGATCATAAGAATTCTAAAGAAGAAGAAATCATTTGTGAAGAAGATTCAAATGAAGAAACCAACCTTGATTCATTTTGGGGATACAAAGACAATGCAAAGAGTGAACAAGAAAATGAGAATCTTGAAAAGTTGAAGCATGTTAAAATTGAAAATAGCAAGCTTAGAAACACAAACATAATACTAAAAGGTGAATTGAGTAGTTGTGAAGAATAGAATTACAAGCTTGAAAATACCATTAATAGCTTGAAGGAACAATTAGAAGATTATGAGAAATTGAAAGCAGAATTGGATCACACAAAAGGGGAGCTACTATTGACAACAAAAAAGTTGAAGAAGTTCGAAAAAAAAACACTGAAAAATTAGATGAGATCCTTAGCAGTCAAAGATCTCCAAACAACAAGACATGACTAGGATACAATGACATTTTGAAGACAACAAAACAACAGATGTTGAAAATGATGAAACCAACACTCCAGAACAAGTTGAACAACAAGATAGAAAACTAGAATTTAGAAGGAATGAGACATCAAGAAGATCATCTCCCATCAGGTATGAAAGCAATCATTATGAAGGAAACTACAAAATAATAGATCGTGAACCCAGATGGACCACACCAAAAAGAAGATCACTTACGCCCAGGTATCAAAATTTCTTTCTTGGACATTGTTATACTTGTGCAAATTTTGGACACAAGGCAATCAATTGTAGAATCAATGAAAGGAATAACTATGCAAGCTACATGAATAGTGAAAATAGTAGATATGAAAATGTTGGTAGACCTTTCAACAGAAATTATAATCCATTTGACCCATTAATGGATCAAAATATTGTATGTTACAAGGGCAATAATCTTGGTCACAAAGCACGAGATTGCAGAGAGATGAAGTAAGATAATCATATGTCAAATGTCTGCATACCAATTACAGCATGGAAAAGGAAAGAAATTCCACACAATGAAAATTGTAGAATAGAATTATTCGCTAAAGAATGCAAAGAAGAAGATGAATGGTTCATAGACAGTGGGTGATCATCTCATATGACCAGAGATCAAAACAAATTTGTTAGCTTGAAGAAAAAGGGTGGAAATGTTGCATTTGGAGATGACTCATCTACCAAAATACTTGGAAAAGACACTGTAAAGCTTGGAAGTAAAAATGTAAAAGCAAGAAAAGTCCTATTGGTTGAATATTTGAAGCATAATCTCCTCAGTGTCAGCAAAATATGTGATCAAGGATACACTCTTACGTTTGACTCCCGAAAATGTAAAATCAGAGAAAATAACTCAAGAAGATTGGTTTCAACTACAACAAGAAGACCGAATAACATATACATCCTAGACATGAAGAAGAAAGAGAAGACAGAAGCCACACAAAAGGATTCCAAGGAAGAAAAAGTCCCAAAGACCAAAAATAAGAATAAAGTATTATTAAGTGTCACATGTTTAGGGGGAGAAGCCCCAAAGAAGAAGGTTACCTTTTGCCATTAAAATCGGGGGGAGAAGCCATACCCTTTGCCATTGATGTCAAAGGGGAGAGAGAAATTGAGCTCTTGATGATAGGGGGAGCATGAGTATTGCCATCAATGACAAAGGGGGAGATTTTTGGAAGATTGGTTGTTGTCATTGATGTCAACCCTAGTCATGGGTTTTGGACCACAAGATTGATGAAGGTATTTGGACATGAAGGAAAATTCACATGCAGATACAACACCCATGGATGGATAGTATACATCATTTTTTTCCGGTGGTATGTGGCACGTCACGTGGATCCTCATGGTTGAGGAGAAATGATTTTTTGAAGATGACAAAGTGAATTGAAGAAGGAAGTACATGTAGGCCCTAAAGATAATTAAAGAAAAGAATTACAAAATAAGAAAGTGTCAGGTCGGCCATAATGTTAAAAGGAAGTGACATAAATGGTATAAATAAACATCATTATACATTCATTTGATACAACTCAAATTTCAGAGGAAATAAGAAGAAAAGAAGGCTGGATTTCGAGGGAGGATGAAGTCTTTTGGTGATGTGTTCTAAGGTATGTTATTTTCAAGTCATCTTACCATTTTTGCTATAACTTTTTTTTTAGAATGATTCAGATGGTTAAATCGCTATGGTATTGAGAAGACATATCAAGGTACCTCTGGTAAAAATTTCAGCTCTTGATTCGCTATAATTATGGAGATACACTCTGTGGAAGATAGGGTTTGTGACCAGTCCTGAAACTAGTCAATAAACAAGCGTTCCAGGTGTTATCACCCCATAAATTATGGGAATCAACTTATGACTTGGATATTATGGATATTATCTGTATCTAGTGTTTTTATTGGAAAATTGATTTTCATTTTGTAAAAGGAAAAAGAAAAGAAAAAGAGAAAGGAAAAAGAAAAGAAAAGAGGGCAAAAAGAATTGAAACAAAGCCCCATGCAATAACAGTGACTTGGTCGTACCTTTCAAGCATGACCAAGTCTTTTTAAATTTTCAATGTTGATAGACTAGTGAATGCATCTGATCAGACTGTCTAATCCTGGTCAGATAGCCCCTAGGATAGAATTAGTGAATGAGTCTGACCAGACTGTCTAATCATGGTCAGATATCCTTTAGGAAGAATAATATCTTAACCCAACAGTCCAATCCGGGTTATTTGTCTCATGAAGTAGGTTAGAATGTAGATTGACTGCTTGGCCTGCCTTTCCCAAATAAAACCCACTCGAAGAAAGAGCTACATCAAGTCCTTCCTTGCCTTAGGATAGTTAGAACAAGGTCCCCTTGGTGGTGTCTATAACAAAATTGAATAAAACCCATAAGAAAGCGTTAATCCTAAGTTTCACCTACATATGACATTTGCCTCTCCCGACCTATGCTTCGTTCACCTTTCAAGGGTTCAGATCACAGCGCTTGGATCAATGGTTAATATAGCATTCCGGACCCCCCTTAGTGTTCTGCCTTTAACCAAAGGGGGGGGGTCCGGAATCGACGATAATCTTTGCGCAGATATGGACGGTCCAGAACAGAGCGCGTAAATCCATGGCTCACATTGGATTCCGGACCCCCCCCTCCATTCTGCCTTTAACGGAGGGGGGGGGGTCCGGAATTGGTTATAAAGCAGGCACAGATCTGAACGGCTCTGAGCGAAGCGCTCTAATCGATGATCCAAATTGAATTCCGGACCCCCCCTACGTTCTTCCTTTAATGGAGGGGGGGGTCCGGAATCGATATTAAAGGACGCGCCAAGATCTACGGTCATACATCCAGCGCGCGGATCAACGGATCATGATGGATTCTGGACCCCCCTTGGTGTTCTGCTTTTAATCAAAGGGGGGGGGTCCGGAGAGAATATTCCTTACGAAGGGCCCCCTTGGTACTTGTGTCATTGTTCTATTGGTCCATAGGTCCCATCCTCCACATGTTTTCTGACACCCCGTCGCCCCTGGACGTCATCCTCCACTAGTCCACTTGTCCCACTTGCTCCCGGGTTGAAGTCCCATCCCGTAACTCCCGTCATTCCACGTTGTCAGTACCATAACCCCCCTTCATTCATGGACAGCCTCCTTTGGCGACTTTTACCCCCAATCACAAACCTCCACGTAAGTCGTCTGTATACTCTGGTCACTGTCACCTGCCATATCACCCCAAGTGGCTCGTTGTCCATTAATAACTGGATAACATACCCGTTGTCACGTTGACCGTCTTCCCGTGTCCAACCGACCCATTTTTTAATAAAACGATCGTTTCCATGTGTATTCGTTATTCATCCATCACGCCAGAAACCTCCTTTTCCTCCATTGCTCCCACATTGTTTTCACCTACAATCAGTCGACCCCACTAACGTATTGTTTGTTGCAGGTACAATTGTCGAAATGATGTCTAAGACAAAGCAAACGGAAGAGGAAGAGAATCTGTTCATTCCTCCTCCGGTTGACTTGGATAAAATCCCTCTGGTCGACAAAGATCGCTTGATAGCGGACACTATATGCAGTTTTGACTTCTTTGATCTGCAGTCATGGCTTCGGGAAGTCTTCCTTGACCAGAGTGACGAGATTGGGCTCTGGGAGTCCAATCTGCCCCTATATCTGTTCCCCCAAATTCACCATTTCCCAGAATTTGCACTCAAGTGCCAAGCTCACTACGTCCCCGACCAGAAAGCCATTGTTTCTTCGTCTGGGGACGTCCTCTTCTTCATCACCCCAGAGGATATCGACCAGATGATGTAGATAACCCGCCCGGAATCTGCATCCCCATTCAACCTGGAAATCCTCACTGAGCTTTATCAAAAAATGACTTTCCCGCAGAGAGCTCAGATAGTTGAGCTTTTCCTCCCCACTTCTGCTCCGCTCCCGTCCACCAATCCCCCGTATCCTTCTTCTTTGTTTTCCACCAAAAGGAAATCAAATTATTTCCTCCCTGTGTGCCATGTTTGGGTATTATTCCGATAAATAGGTAGACGAACCCATCCTGGGTTTTCTATCTATCTTCTCAAATGACGAACAGTCGACCACGCAGTTCGACTACAGCACTTTCCTAGCCAATAACATCCACGGACAATTTGTTAATTTCGCCACAGAAGGCATGTTCAGGTATTCATCCATTCTGGCTTACATGTTCGTCTATTTCCAAGCAGACAGGTTCAATTTCTCCATGCAGAAGATGGACGCCGACGGGAGGCCACAGCCAGTCACAGCGTGGACGTCTCTTCTGAAATACAATTCTGTCGAATACGACTTCACAGCGTTCATTGATCAGTTTTACCACCCTGTGGTAAGTATGTTGAGTGGCATGCCTGAGCCACGGATAAATGACGAAGTCCGGAGAACCCTACACCTCTCGGACAATGCGAAGACGGGGGACTGGTACTTGTATCAGAATCACTCTGAGATCCGAGTTTATGGGTGCGAGTTGGCACCGTACAAGCTTCCGAGATATATACCGGTAAGAATTTTCGCACTGGAATATATTAGACAAATTATGAATTCTGATGATATTCACTTTGTTTCCCTTAAAAAGAAGAAACAATTGCGGATTAAAGGGCAGATAGGCTCTTTCATCTGCAATAGCAGAGGCGCGGGTGATGAAGCAGACAAATTGTTGAGGGAAATGAAATTTCTGACAAGTTTCACCTGGCAGTATGATCCCTGCGGGATCATTTATGAGATGAGAGTCAAAAATAAGAATGCCCCATATGTGCATGAGCCCAGGCCGGAAATCAAAAGATTTGCTAATCTGACAGAATGGGAGCCTGATATGTTGGTGGACATGGAACCAACTATCGGGATGGAAAGGCAGGTACCCTCAACAAGCGCACCACCCACTACCACACCTCAGAATCCCAAGGAAAAGAGGCCCTGGCAAGAATCTTCTTCTCCCGTAACAGAGGTGTCTTCGAAGAATTTAAGATGCACGCCAAAAAGCCAAGGACAGTTCCAACGACAGGCACGGCAGTGGAACAAGAGATCACAACTACTACAGTGGCCACCAAAGGGGTCAAGCCCGCCAATTTACCTTTCGGCTCGAGTCAGCACAAGGAAGTAGCAAAAGCGTTAAAATCCACAGACTCTCCCACAGATGCTCCACCAAGCAAGCCCGGGCCCAAGTTGGGCATGTTCAAAAAATATGATTTGATCAAAAATAAAAATCAGACTCTTACTACCAGCACCTATGCCCAGTTCCAGAAGCAGTCGTCCACAGCTCAACACAGGCTTCTTTCAGCGTTTGATACAGAGAAAGGTAGGATGCATATGGCCTTCCTCCAAGCACAAGTGTCAGATCCCAAGGTTATATCAGATTATAAAAGGGTCACATTTGAGTTTCAGGCTAAAGATGTGCATCCAGCAGATCAGATGGATCTGCACAAGCAAACTAGCGAGATGGTGTTCCACACTTTGGCCCACTCTACAACCTCTACATCAAAATTCCGGGTAGCTTTGAGCAATGCCCAGACCCAACTGAAGCTGGAGAAAATTGCGTCCTTCGCAAAAGACAACAAAATCAAAACATTGGAGGAGCTGGTCCTCAAAATTGGTTATGACCCCGCGAATGTCAAAGCAGATGAAGAGATGATTAAAAAGAAAAACGCTGACATCGCATCTTTGAGAAAACAGCTAAAGCTCCCTCCAACGGAAGACCCACAGGCAAAGGAGATAGCTAAAAAGGAAAGCGAAAAGGATGAGATGCTGAAATTACTCATGGAGCAGAACGCTCAGTTAAAAGAGATGGAAGCAGAGATAGAAATATTGTTGAGAGAGAAAGAGCAAACAAAGACAATGGAAGGCATCCCATTAAGTGTTATCCCAATTGCAGGATTGAGCACAGCAACAGTGACAGCCGTTCCATCTGCTACAGCAGTGCCACTACCAGAGGGAGCCACAGACTTGGCCAAGTCTATGGAGAGAATGAACCTGCAAGAGTCTGAAATAAGAAGGCTTAAGAAAGAAGTAGAGAATCTCCAAGAGCTAAAGACTTCTTTACAGGCTAGTCTGTCCAAAGAGAAAAAGGTAAATGAGAAAATCAAGAAGGAGTTACAGCAGCTCCAGAAACAAACAATGGCAGGGAAAACTTTGGCAGAGGTGAAAGAGATCGTGTGGACCGATATTTCCAAGTCTATAAACGAAATCTGTCCAATGGTTCAAATTATGTTTGAACAAAACGAGTTGCTCGAGAGGAGCAAGCAGGCAGTGGAGAAAATCAGAACGGAGCTGGGAGACATGTCGGCACAAGCTAATGAAATCATAAGATTCTTGAATTCCAAAACCAGGGAGGAACTCGAAGAATTGAAAATTGAGGACAGGACAGAGACCATACTTGAAGTCAAAAGGGTTCTGACCAAAAGGGGCCTCATGCTTCAGCTGGAGGAGAAAATTCAAGTTATGGATCAAGGAGTGCAGAAGTTTTTCAACAAGATAGATGCTCTGCAAAGGAAGGGTCTGCCTGGTATGAAGGTCATTAATGACAAATTAATGACACTTCCTGATTATAAGAAAAGGTTAGCTGAAGTGTCTAAGGACAATTCTAAGTTTGCAGGGATATAGGGAAGCATCACAGGAAAAGCATTCATGGATGCCTTGCAGTTGGATATTAGTATCTAGCACGAGAATAAGCACATATTCGTCATCAAGCCCACATTTGCTAAGTACACGGACATGGATGAAGTGTACTGGAGATTGCTTAAAGTCACAGTGCCAGGTCATATCAGATGGGAGGAGTTGTGTGATCTACTAGACTAGCAGATGAGTTGTCGCATCCAATCACCTGTCCTGTCAGAAGAGGCTGCGGAGGCACCTCGCCAACGGCCTACCCCCGAAATTCAGCATACTGTTGTATTGAGTCATCAAAACAGTTTTGATTAGTTAAGTTAGTTAGTCTAAAAATAGCATGAGCACGTCCTGATCAGTTATGACAGGAGCGTTTGTATTTTGTATTATAAATACTTCAGTTTCCGAAGTATTGAGGGTTGTTGATTCGCACACCCTATTGTTGTCAAACTGTATCATTTTTTAGGAGATCCACCATTAATAAAGAAGGGGCATTTCACAGGATTCTTGCGTATGTTCTCTAGTGATGTGATTTTCTAAGTTAAATGTTTTCTTTCTCTATATCCATTTTGTTTTCTGAATCTAATCTTTATGAATAGCGTTATGTTGCAGGATTTATCTCTGATACCCTGTTTCCGATTCTAAAGATTTAAATGTTTATCTTCTAATGTCTTCAATTAAGAAATTCTTAACTACTTGTTAATTGAAGTTATTTTCCTCACCTGTTCTTCCATTCATCATTTTAATTACTAAAAGATCCAGTGAATGTATTGCCTCGCCTTGTGAAAATCTTCTTTGGCGTTTCTGGTTATTTCTCAGATTTGATTAAATACAGACTCCATAGCCCAATGGATGTGTAGTTTGTCTCAACCAACTCTAAAAACCCTTTACAACAAAACCAATAATTCTTTTAACTAGCCTCATATCTGAAATCAAACAAAGCTAAATCATATAGAGAGATCCCTCTCTGAAGCTGGAAGGGCTAGATTCTAGCTTTAAAAGCGGTTGGTTAAGGTTACCTTTGTGAATTTCTTCTTTTCAACCTCTAGGAAATTTACTAAGTGCTAACACCAGGTAAAACAGTGATAACTTCTTCATCGAGAATCCAAATGAAGTGGGACAAATTTCATTGGAAATAGTACGGACTGTATTTGTTTTTTTGGAATTTTCTAAATCGAATGTTAATTATTGAGCACATGGCATTTTGTGCAAGTTCACTCTCTTGAATAGACCAAAATTGAATAAAGTCTACCATTTTTCCTATAACTTCTTTTTGGGGAGGAATCAAGGAGTGAAAATTGGAGGAGTTTTAGATAATACATTGAGTAATATTATCTATAGAATCAGAGTACTCCAATAATTGAAGAATTACATAAATTGAAGAAGTCTCGGGAAGAATTATCAGATTCTATGTGATGATTGGTTGATGGTGATGATTTAATGTAAAGTTTTATTATATTTCATATATTCTTGGGTGGAAGGAAGGGGCAAGGATGGAGAGTTCAACTCTCTCTTGATATTGGAAGATTGTGTCTTCCTCTTTGAGGCTTATCCCTCCCTTTACATTTGGAAGTTGTAGTTGTTAGATAATAAAAAAAAACAATTATCATAGTTTATAAAGTTAGAATAAAAAGATTATTAATTTAGAATATTAAATTAATAATCTAGAATATTTGATAAATAAATGTAGACTTTTAGAGATACATTATTGTTGTAAAAGATATGACTCTAGAGAGGTGTTGTATCTTAGGCTCTAAATTAGGAGATTTATTTTAAGATTGTTAAGATAGCATTTATTGTAAATGGACACTTGTTTATATAATAAGTGATCCATATCTTGAGTTTGTTAGGACTTTTAGCTTATATATAGCTCATTGCAAGAGTATTGAGTTGTTGGGATGTAAACTCTTGCAATGTTTCTTATGTAATTTCTTTTCCTATTAATAAAATTGTGTGTCTGAGGACACTTCAACCATTATTGTGGTATCAGAGCTCCAGTAATGTTGTTGAACTGAAGAAGAGATTTGTTGATCTGCAGAAGAGATCCCTGCATTACAGACCAAGGAAAGTCRGTGCATACTCTGTCAGTAAATCGGTCAGTTATTGTTCCAATTTTTTAAAAACAAGGAAAAGAAATTGTTGTTAATTTCAGATTTCAGTCATTAGACTCAGCAAAATTCATTTTTGCAAATTGCAAATCCTGAAACTTGATTAATTTGTCCATGGCGAATTAGTTTATGGCATAGTAATTTCTTGTTTTAAAAAAAAAAATCAGTCTTCTGCCATTAACATGTTGTGGTAATTTCTGAGTTTTTTTTTGTTGCGCGAATCTTGGCCTGAGTTCCTACAAAATTGAGTTATCATTTGACCTGCAAAAATATCTCTGTGTTATTTTGAAAACAATAAATCTTGCCCATATTCGCGTCATTTTGCAAACAATAAATCTCGACCATGGTTCAAGTCATTACTTCCCTTGAACAATAACTATTGATTATTTCTCATATATTGTGCATGGTGTATTGTAGTGTATTGGTGTAACTCTTATACTATTGTTCATTTCTCATTGGATATAGTTGAATGGTTTAAGTATAAGTTGAAAAATGTTTTAAATTGTACTTGATATTGATTCACCCCCCTCTTAGTATCAACACAACCATACCTTTACTGTGTAGTGTTTGAAGGCCCTTTTCTCCAACATGCCCCAGTCTTTGATGCCATATCATGGTCTTCTTTCCGGGGAAAGTATTGGTATTGTCTTCTTTATTTCCCTTCTCATGGACAATAGAATTGTTACACCCATTAGTATAAGTGCTTCCCAACAACTTGTACAGAGTTCCACACCGAACTCCCATCATCAACACCATTGCTTCTCATTCCATCTTGCAAGTGTCCTTTCCCAATACAGTATCCACACCTACATCATCCAACTTGCTTATAGATATTAGGCTCCTGGATAGTTTTGGAATGTGCAGAACCCCAGGGAGAGTTCTAATCTTTTCATATTTTAGCAACAACTTAACCCTTTCACATCCCATGATTTTGGTTTTCGAGTCATCTCCTAGGAATACATCACCACCATCATATTTTTCATATTCACATAACCACTCCCTATGAGGAGTCATATGATATGATGCACTTGAGTCGATCAACCATACACCATTGTCACAACGGTCTCCATGTGTACCTATATATTCTAGGTAAACATCACCTTCATCTTCAATGGTTGTTCTCGCCTCTATGAAAGAGGTATTATCAGATCCCTTTCGTTTATCAACCTTCTTAGACTTGTAATCTTTCTTATAATTCCATGTTTTACCACACTTCCATCATTTCCTCAAATATTTTCCTGGAGACTTAGATTTACCTGTAGATTTACATCTCCCCCTCAAAAAATTATCAGGATTCATGTTTTGGGTACGGCCTCTTACAAATAAATCATTTGTGCTCTGACTATCCATGATTTTCCACCTCATCTCTTCAGATAACAAGGATGCAACTACATCCTCATACTTCAATGTCTATTAAGTGGTAATACCAATTGCTACAACCAAATTATCCCAAGAGTCTGGAAAAAAACATAACAAAGTAATACACTTATATTTTTCTGCAATCGTAATATTAACAGAGACAAGTTGACTTACCAGAGTATTAAAGACATTTAGATGTTCTGTCACAGAATCTCCATATTCCATCCTATGATGATACAACTTCTTTCAAAGAAACAACTTTTTTACCAGGGACTTTGATTGATACAAATTCCCTAACTTATCCCATAGCTCCTTGGTCGTATGTTCTCCTGAGACATTCAACAACATTGAATCTTCTAGGCAGAGTCGAATAGTACTCATTTCTCTTCTATCCAACTACTCTCAATATTCCTTCGACATACCAATAGGTTGTTTACCAGTAGATTGTGTGTCAGTAGATTGTGTACCAATGGGTTGTGTATAAGGATCCACAGCAATCCATTGTTCTTTGTCTACAAAAAGGTCCTCCATCTTGAGCTTCCATAGCTCAAAGTTTTTACCGTTGAACTTCTCTATCTCGATTCTAGAAGAGCTTGCCATTCATCTTTCTACACTCGAATCACCACTGCAAAAGCTTTCACTGAACTCAGGTTTATCACAGACCCAAGATAAACTTGATCTATCAAGATAGAGTCAAACCCTCAGCAACAAAGGCGTACCCTTAAGCCAAAAACGAGATATGATACCACATGTAAGTTTTAAACTTGTGAAGTAAAACAATGCATATAGATTCTTAAGAAAAACAGAAAATTAATCAATGGCTCATACACACAGTCCATGGCTCATACACACAACTAGGTCATGTCACTTGCTAAAATGACCACAAACAAAAATTTTGATACCAATTCTAATTGTGAAAATAAAACACGGCATGACATTCAAGCTCATGCATTGTTTAAATAGTTGTCTATGCTACTTAAAAACATAAATGCAACTAATTTTAGTTTGTACAGCGGCAACTAAACAACAGACAACAATATTAAACCACATAAATAGATATTTGAATGCATCATTTTTATCACAACAAGTAGCATTTAACCAAGATAACTCAAAGTAAATAGCACAACAACTATATCAACATTTGACATAATTGAACACAACAAATAAGAACACTTATCTTAAGAGAGTATGCAACCTACTATAGAGGATAGACGTTCTTCCCAACCATAGACAGGTTGTTCCAGTTCTCAATAGCAAGTCACCCCTGAGTTGGGGATATGAATCCACAAGAGACGGTGGTCCCTAAGGTTGGCTAATGTCCCCCTCTCAACAGTCAAACTCACGGCTAATTCTAGTCCACCATATCTCTTCTCCTTAACTTGAAAAACCCAACGGATGGAATCCCCCTTCACTACTCACATCCCCTTAGGCCTTTTCACTCCCCTCCAGAGCTTCTAGCATAGGTTGAACATGAAATCTACTTGATAGAACCTCGGTAATTCTATAGTTGCAAACATGAATTCATTCAGCAGCAAAATACGTGCTTCCTTGTAGAATTTCAAACAATATGTTACTCCCAAGCATGCATCGTCTTTCTCCAAAAAATTTCAACTCCAAACAGCTGCTAAACTTTCCCACAACAGCTACCTTCAAGATTTAACACTCAAAACTCCATTGTTGGCCAGAAAACTCCATGTAAAAACTACTCTCTATGCAAAAACGTGAATCTGTAATTCTGGTCCCCTACCCATATGAATTTCCTCTCTTTCTCTTGCTTACTTGTCGTGCACTCTTCCCCAAGATGATTTTACTTAACCCCCATGCTCTCAATAACTATGGGAAATGACTATCACACCAAACCTCTTATATAAATTCAATGATTGGGCTCTAGAACACTCAACAGCTAATAAAAAGTTCATGGTAAGGATAATTTAGAAAGAAATAAGAAATGGGTTTTGGCTTAATAGATATGGGTAGACTCTCCCCCCATTAGACCCCTTCTCTTTTGATCTGGATTATTTTCAGCACGAAATGAGAGCGAAAATATAATAAATAAATGTACAAAGATATCTCATATATCCAATATTACAACATAAATGTATCATAGATGCAACCATAAACACAAATATACAGTAATACATCATTTTCTATTAATGAGCGAAAATTTACAAAGATTGTAAAATACATAGTGAAAGACTCGTTAGAATGGTGGCAACTTATCTCTGAGAAGAGATGTGACGGATACTCGCATATGTGAGAAGATGATTTTACAATGAGGATCCAAAGTTATTTTTATCATAAAGAAAATCCAAAACCCTAACCCCAGAAGATGAAAAGCCAATAGTTTTGTGGACTCCGCTTTGGGTAGTTTGGTGTATCAACTTTCCGAAAGCGTAACTTTGGCATATGATCTTCGTTTGGGGTGCACGATAGCTCGTTGAAAAGGTATCGTTGAGGAGATTCATTTTGGGGGCTCAATTAGAGCCTTCATCTATCATTTAGAAGCTCGGTCCTGAAAAATGTTCATTTAAGCCCTCAAAATGGCACTGGAAGTTAAAAACTACTAAAAATAGTAAATTGTCAAAATTACCAGAAAATTGTTTTGAACGAGTTGGAAAAGGTGGATGGCCACCAATATCCACCTGGATCAATCCTCCCTCCTTAGGAACCAATGATATACATTGCATTGAATGCCCAAGGGAGAGGGGAAAAATTTTGTTGAATCTGCATCTTGATGAGTTGTTTGCCTTGTTGGAGAAGTTGTGCTACTTAGATTTTTGAAGGTTTTCAGAAACCTATGGCTAGAAGGGTTGGACCTTTTTAACCAATATTGTTACATGATATGTCTGTGTGCAAAATGAATATTTTTTCTTTGTTGCAATTTTTTCAACCTGCTTTTGTTGGATAGAAGGTGCTTGGGCCAAGGCTGTAGTGGTTGCAGTATCCTTTTGTTCACCTTTTGAAAAGATTGTGAAAAAGCTAAATTTTGAAGTATGAAACTACCTTGTGGAATTTTTTAGGTGGGAAAGTAGTCGGAACCACCTCTGGTATCCTGTAGAGATGACCCCCCAGAGTAAAAATGACACTACAGGGTCGAGACTCATAGATAGCATGACGCTTTTGCATATATGGTTGGCCCAAGAGAACATCACAAACATCCAGTGGGGAAACATCACACAATACCTCATCCTTGAAGGGTTGGATGTTGTATGACAATCGGCACTGCTGGATGACACGAAAATCTTGTCCCTGACGAATCCACCCAATGTTGTATGGTTGTGGGTGTAGTGTTGTCAACAATCTCAAATGTTTGATGACCTCTGTTGAGATGAGGTTCTTATGGCTTCCACTATCAACAATAAAATGCAGTGGGGTTCCCTTCACCCACATCTGTGAATGAAAAATGCACTCCCCCTCTTCAAGATTTGTGTGTTCTTCTGGTTGAATTGTTGTGGTCATGACAATAGCAGTGGGGCTTGTATCAATGATCTGTATTCTATCAATATTTTATGAATCATATTTTGAATCAGGTTTCAACTCTTTGTCTTTGATCTTGGCCACCAATGATTGTTTTGAGTGACATTCATCGGTGTTGTTCCAGAGGATTTTGTGGAAATTAAACCATTTTCCGTGTCCTTCTTCGTCTTTCCATGATCCTTCTTTTCTTGTGGCTTGGACTGGTTTTCAGGATATTGTTTGTTAGGGTTGTCTTTATCATACTTTGGTTGTTGTGGATTCCATACCCGAACTCTCGTTTGTTCTGGTTCTTAAATTTTTTCTCGATTGTAACAGCATATTGATAAGCAGCACCGAGTGATGATATGTTTAGAAAATTAATTTCAGTTTGGATGTATCTGTGTAGATCCCCATGGTATTTCAGAACCAAATGTCATTCAAAGTCTTTGATACCTAGTTTGGTGCGCAAGGTATGGAAGGTATTGGTGAACTCTGGAACTGCTTGAAACCTTCATTACCGCAGTGTCGTCCATCTCATGTATTGGTCCTCATAGTTGTCAACAGGGTAATATTGTTCCTTTACCGCATCCACAAAAAAATCCCAAGTGGGCTCGGTCCCATATATTCCAGACTCCTCTGTGGAACTTTTCTCCCAGTAAGATTCCCACCAATGTTTGACATGAGGGAGAGATTTAAGGAGTGCGAAGGTGATATTTTCCCTATTTTAAAAATGGTGAACAAAGAAATAACCTTCTAGCAGATTTAACCATTTGTCTAGTGCATCCGCATCTATCCAACCTTCAAATCCGGAAATAGAAAAATTAAACTGTACCTTGAAAGGAGAGTTGCTTCCAATGTGGTTTTTTGATGAAGATGTGCATGTTGCTATTGGCGGGCATTGAAGGATGTGGAAAAAATTCTCTATCATTATGTCCCTCTATCACGTGAGAGCTTGCTCAAGCAACAGATTGATAGAATTGTTTGTTCCGTCATTTTTCTTTTCTTCCTCCATGGAGGGTTTCTTGGGTGTGAAAGAGAATTTTCTTCAAGAGAGACAATCTTGAGACCCAACTTGCTATACTCAGACCTTGTTGGGGACATGCACTGAAAAAAAAAAAGATCAAAAGCAGCCTACTATGATATCATTGATCCAGATTATTTTCGACACAAAATAAGAGCAAAGATATAATAAATAAATGTACATAGATATATCATATATCCAATCTTATAAAATAAATGTATTAGAGATGAAACCATAAACACATATGTACATTAATATACAATTTTCTATTAATGAGTGAAAATGTACAAAGACTATAAAATATAGAGTGAAAGACTCGCTAGAATAGTGGCAGCTTATCTCTAAGAATACATGTGACGGATACTCGCATCTATGAGAAGATGATTTTACAATGAGGCTCCAAATTCCTTTTTATCATAAATAAAATCCAAAACCCTAACTCTCGAAGATGAAAATCCAATAGTTTTGAGAACCCCATTTTGGGTAGTTTGATGTATCAACTTCCCGGGGACGTAACTTTGGCATACGATCTCCATTTGGGGTGCATAATAGCTTGTTGGAAATGTATCGTTGAGGAGATTCATTTTGGGGGCTCAATGATAGCCTTTTACTATCATTGAGAAGCTCGATCCCGAAAAACCTTCATTTAGGCCCTCAAAATGGCCCCGGAAGTTAAAAACTGTTAAAAATAGTAAATTGGCAAAATTGCCAGAAAATTGTTTTGAGCAAGTTGGAAAAGGTGGGTGGACACCGATATCCACCTAGATCACCTCTCTTATGGATACTTAGCCCCCAAATCTTTCTCCATGTATGTCTACATCTAGCAATACGTTTTATTTGTTATATTAAATTTACATCATTTACAGATTACATCGCTTTGGCTCTCGGCCATACATTACATTTACAATATACATCACTAGTTTGGGGTTTGAAAATGGGGGTGGTACATTCCCCTCCCTCTACAAACTTCATTTTTCTCAGTGCACATAACCATACAATTTACACCTTGACATATATAAGAATATTACATCAAAATACTTGATAATTTTGCAACTTAACAACTCACACGACAATTCCAACCGACAACTCTCTTTTCCCCTCAACCCACACATTGGTTGGATAGGAAATCTCAGAGTGTAGCTCTAGGAATTTCATCTGCCAAAATGGAGTCTTCATTAACTTATGTACAAATGTACATTCATTTTTCTTCAAAATTTGCAAAAATTTGTAGGTATGCTTCTCGCATGGCTTCCTTCTGCTCCCATTTAGCGTATTTGAGACCGTAGAATGTCCATTGAACCTTTACCAATACAATGGATTTGTTCCTAATCATTTTGGATTTCTGGTCTGAGAGGAGAACAGGTTCCACCCGAAAATCTCCTTCGTGTTCCACCTGGATCACATTCCAATCAATCACATGATTAGGATCAAGTACATACATTTTTAATAAATGCACATGGAACACATTATGAATTCTCATGGATGCAGGTAATGTTAGCATCTATGCAATTGGCCCTATCTTTTCTAAGATCTCAAAATTCTCACATCGTTGCTAACTTTGGGAAACTTTGTTATTTCAACAAGTTTAATTTGGGTTTAACTTTTAAAAACATATGCTCTCCCACTTTGAATTCTTTGTATTCTTATTTTATTGACATAGCTCTTATGTCGATCTTTTGCAACTTTTAAATTATTCATGATCTTTACCACATGTTCTTCCATTTACCTTAATAATTCTAGCCCAATCACATCTATGTCTACTGGGTTATCCCAACTTACTGATGTGTTGCAATTTCTTCCATACAATGTTTCAAATAGGCTCATCTTCAATAATTCTCGATACCCATTCTAAATGAATATTGTCCTCCCACCTAGAAGTATTTTCCATCACATACTTTCTCAAGATATCTTCAATTATCTAATTAATCATTTATGTCTTCCCATATGAATTTGGGTGATATGCTATACTAAAATTCAAATTGGTCCCAAATCCTTTAAAGAATCCCTTCCAAAAATTGGAAGTGAACTTGGGATCTATGTCTGACACTATTTCCTTAGGCACACCATGTAGCCTAACAATTTCTCTCATGTACATTTCTGCAATATTAGTTGTCTTATGAGTTAATTTTACTAGAATAAAATGTGCATCCTTTGTAAGCTTTTCCACCACTACCATGATGGAATCATGTTTCCTTCTTGTCCTAGACAATTCGATAATAAAATCTATAGTAACAACTTCCCATTTCTATTCAGAAATGAGTAGTGACTGCAATAATCTCGTTGAATGCATGTGCTCAACCTTTACCTTCTGACATTTCATGCATCTTGCCAAATATTCAGTGACATCCTTCTTGATACCAGGCCAAAAATATTGGCATCTTACAGTCGTAATATTTTTCCGATATCCTGGATGTTCAGTGTATGGGACATTGTGCATCTTCTTTAAAACTAAATTTCTCAATTCCTGAGAATTAAGAACATAAACAGTGTTCCAGAATAAGAGGATTTCATTATCTTCTAATTTGTAATCCTTATATTTATGTTGTATATCATTATGTTGTAATATTTTAATAACTTGCACATAATGTTGATATGTTGTTACAGCCTCTACAATTCTATCTTTCAAATATGTCATATATACATACTAATGGTTGTAGCATGCATTTTATGGACCCTTCTGTTGAGTGCATCAGCTACAGTGTTCTCTTTTCCATTTATATGCTTGATGTCAAAGTTATATTCACTAAGAAATTACATCTATCAAGTTTGTCTATCGTTTAGTGTTGGTTGTTCAATAAAATATTTCAAACCATTATGGTATGTCCTTAATTCAATTTTTTTCCCATAAGGTAATGCCTCCACATTCTTAAGGCATGTACTATGGTTTCCAAATCTAAGTCATGTGTGGCATAATTTATTTCATGCTCCTTCAATTTTTTGGATTCATAACAAATTACATGTCCATTTTGCAAAAGGACTCCACCGAGCCCTTCCTTGCATGCATTTGTGCACACACAAAAAATACCCATCTAAATCTACAACTTTTAAAATAGGTGCACTAGTTAGCAAATCCTTTAAGCACTAGAAATTTTCTTCACACTTGGAACTCCATTCAAATTTTACTCCTTTCTTTTGCAAAAATGTTATTGGGTGTGTCATCTTGGAGAATCCTGCAATGAATCTTCTATAATAACCATCTATACCTATAAATGATCTAACCTTTGACATGTTTGTTGGTGCTAGCCAACTTTTGATTTATTCAATATTTTCTAGATTCACTTCTATGCCATCTTCTGAAACAATGTGACCTAGATAATGGATCTGTTTTTGATAAAAAAGAATCCTAAACACTTGTAGCACCATGGAATCCTACATATCATAATAGGAGGATTCCATTGTCACAAATTCATAGTGTACATATCATAATAAGAGGATTCCATAGTGTCAACCCAAAAGGCACCACGACAAATTCATAGTGTACATACCTTGTCCTAAAGGTTGTTTTTCTAGTGTCTTCTTATATGATTCTTACTTGATGATAGCCTTACCTCAAGTAAATCTTACAGAATATATTTGTTCATTTTAGTTGATCAAAAATATCATCAATCATTGGCAAAGGATATTTATCCTTGAATGTAACCTTGTTCAGTTGTATGAAGTGAATACATAACCTCAGTGTTCCATCTTTTTTTCTTGAAAAAAAGAACTGAAGCAGCCCAAGGAGAAACACTTCACTATATGTACTCTTTATTTAACAACTCTTCTAGATGCATTTGCAACTCTTTTAGTTATGGCGTGCTCATTCTTTATGGATTCTTGGATGATGGGGCAGGTCCAATAATTAAGTCAATAGAGAAATCTATATTCCTCTTTGGTGGAAATATTGGCAACTCCTCAAATACATATTCATATTATTTCAATACTGGATAATCTTCAAGACTTGACTCCTCATCCTTCATTGGCTCTTCTATTTGGGCTGCATATATTTGGCACCCTTTTCTAAAATGTATTTTCAGCGGCAATGCTAAAATATCTCAGGCAAATATAGGTCTTGGAATACATTGCATTGTCATTGAATTCCCTTCATCATCAAGACATGTGAAAACCTTGTTATAACAATCTAAAATAACACAATGTTTTTCTATCCAATCCATACCAATCAAGTAGTCATAAGACCCCGACGATATGATGTTCAAATATGTTTTAGTGTTAATTTCATTCATGTTTATTGGGCAATCAATAACAAGAACATTATTCTTCTCTTGGTTCCAGCAGCTAGTTGAACTAACCAAGACTTTTCATGCTTATGTTTATTCAATTTAAATATTTCAACTATATGTGGATATATATAGCCATGACTAGCTCCATAATCAATCAAAATAGTTATGGGATGATTATCAATCTTACCTTCCACTTCAATCATGTGGGATTGATAGTATGATTGTTTATTGTCCAAGGCTGCATGGAACCTTGGCATGTTTTTGCCCACGTTCTCTATTATCTCCTCTTGCTTGATGCTATACATAGTCTTCATTTTATCTCCTCGGTGAGGAGAATATTTATACATGTGATATCCTTCACAACCCCAACACTTTAGGAGTTGTTTTCTTGGCCTCTTTCCTAAAAAATATTTCATTATCTAATCACCTTTAGATGGCTACCCTCATTGATGTGCTTGAGAGTTATTCCTGATAAAAGGTGGCTTGAATCATTTCTTCCTTTGATCCATCTTTCATTTCTTCTTTCCATCCAAATCCTTTTGGAAAGTTGTCATTCATTTATTTTTCTCATACAAATACTTAGCCTTTATTATGGCTTCCTCTAAATTCTTAGGCTCATCAATCTGAATTTTATCCTTGTAGAAGGATGTAGAAGGACGGCAGTCCACTCAAGAACCTCTGAATTCTCATCTATGATGAAACTCACATATTTGAGAAGTTCCGAGAAATTTCTCTCGTATTCATCCATGGTCATGTTCCCAAGTTTGAGTTAAAATAACTCTTGCATATTTTGGTCATAATATTGCTCTGACATGTACTGTTGCTGAAAATATTTCTTGAATTGCTTCCAAGAAATTACTTTCTTATCAAGGTGCTTAACTTGCTTAAACTGGTCCCACCACATAAATGCCTTTCCTTGAAGGTGGTAGGCTACAATTCTAGATTTTTCATTTGATGCGTAATCATACAACTGAAAATATTTCCTCATTCCTAGCAACCATGATTTTGCATCTTCTACTTTCTTATTTTCTATATCAAACGATGGTGGCTTAATTTTCCTCAACTCCCCTTGCAAGTTGTTTGATCCATGTCTCCCTCTTTGATGTCTAATAGGAGACACACTTGGGTTGCTTACCAATCTTGAACATGCATATGATATTCTGCTCAAGTTCCATGGGGAACGATGATGTTGATACCTTCTAGTAATCCTTTACCATCTAGATCCTCCATGATCATCTCTCCTATCATGAGTTCTAGATACTTCCACTTTCCTTGCACTAGATTCTTGCTTTATGCGTGAATCTTTGTTGACTTGATTCTACAGCATGTTTAGGATTTGTAGTATCTCTTCTTGAACATTCATAATCCTTTCATTGGCATCCCTATAGTTCTACACTTGTCTATGTAGGCTTTTCATAGTTATAGTCTCCTACCTATCTCTTCTCTCGTTAAACTCTGTATCAGAATTACTCATGTTGACATGCAAACTTATGATCTATTCTGCATGGTTGTAAGACCTTTGTGCATCATCCATATCTCTAGTTCTCATATAGGAACTAAATTCTTCTTTCTTATATCTCTATTACTACAAGAATGTGTATGTAATAATTATTGTTAGAATTAAGCATACTGCAAAATATTTATTAATTAGATTACATGTCATTCTTCAGTTCAAATTATGAAGAATATAAATTCACTATTCCAAAATCTTATTCCTTAAATAAATTATTCTCCTAAACATCTCTCCAATAGTTGTATTCATTCCTCATTCTAAGTTATGAGCGGAAAGTTACAACATTCACATGCTAAAATTTCCACCTTCTTACTTCTATAGAATTAATTTATTAATTTATGAGAAATTTCTAGCACCTAATTTAAAATTCTAGGTGGACAGATTTATTCTTCTCCTCAAGACCTTTCTAGCGACTATTTGTTTTCTCAAATTTGAGTTCCAAGCTGAAAGTTATGGTCTGGAGAAGTTTTGAATTTTTTTAGTGTTTTAATAGAACTTTAATCTAAGTTGTCGATCTCAAATCAAAAGAAATCTAAACCATTTATCTTCTCTCGATCTGTGATCGATGATCAGATATTTATGTTTGTAAACAAAACATGCCTACCAATCTCCCCAACACCCGATCATCAACCATCGGCCATTTCTCTTTGCAAACCAAAAGTCACCCACGAATCTTGTTGGTCCTCAACCATCGGCCATCAGGGAATTCCTTTAAAGACCAAGTTAGTTACAATTCCGTCGAACCTCGACCATTGGTATTCAGCGATCTCTTGTCTGACATGGAAACTATGCTGACATGGAATGACACGTAGATGTTGGCATGGCATGAATTGTCATCCTGAGGCATAAAATTGGTTGATGTAGCATGACACGTGGATGTTGATTTGGAATGACACGCCATCATCCTTTTCTCCTTCATGAGAAATCAGTAACTTATCTTGAAATACTTAAAACACTGTGCCAAATTTGTTGATGCTCGATCATCAGCCATCGACAATCGGAGATTTCTCTTGGATGAATGAGCCAAATTTTGTCGATCCCTGATCATCGAAAATCGGTCATCGATGATCCCCTTTGGATGCATGAAACCTTTTCCAAATTCTATCAATCCTAACCATCGATCATTGGAAAATTATGTTGGTTGAATTCAATAGTTAAAAACTTTGGTTAAATTTCTCGACGAATCTGGGTCGTTGATCTTACGTTTAGAACGATCTCATCTATTGATTCCGTTCCAATCTCCCAACAGTCGAAAATGAATTCAGATCATTGATCTCTCTCCTTTTCTCAACCGTCGAAATTGAATCTTGACTATCGATCTAGAAACCTTGCCAAACTTAGAAAACAATAGAAAAATTTTAATTTATCACAACAAATCTAGGTTGTTGATCTCAAGATCAAGTGCGATCCCGGTTGTCAATTTGATGAACTCTCCCAACTCTGTTGACCTCCATTAAAACGTGAATTTTGACCTTGAAAATCGAAATTAACTCGGTAATCTGGTTGATTGATTCCATTAAACATCTCAGACATTTCTGAGGCAACCAAGTCTCGAATTTTCCCACGAATTTGGGGATTTTCGCTATAGCTCTCCACCATTTTCCCCAAAGTCGTTCAAACCAAAGTCTATAACAACAAATTTTTCCAAATTCGCATTGTTTATTGGCCCATACGAGTCTAGTGTTGAACCAGTATCTTTGATACCACTATGTAACGTACCCATCCCCCAGTTGGGTCACGTCACTTGCTAAAATGACCACACAAAAAAAAAGTATACCAATTCTAATTGCAGAAATAAAATGCAGCATGACATTCAAGCCCATGCAACTATCTATGCTACTTAAAAACGTAACTGCAACTAATTTCACTGTGTACAACAGCAAATAAACAACAGACAACAACATTCAACCACATAAATAGATATTTGAATGCATCATTATGCTCACAACAAGTAGCATTTAACCAAAATAAATCAGAGTAAATTTCATAGCAACTATATCAGCATTTGACATAAATGAACACAACAAATAAGAAAATTTATCTTAAGAGTGTATGCAACCCACTACAGAGGAATGAAATTCCTCCTAACCATAGACCTATTGTTCCAGTTCTCAACAGCAAGTCACCCCTGAGTTGGGGCTATGAATCCACAAGAGACGGTGGTCCCTAAGGTTGGCTAATATCCCCCTCTCAATAGTGAAACTCACAACTAATTACAGTCCACCAACTCTCTTCTTTTCAACCTGCACAACCCAAGGGATGGAATCCCCCTTCACTAGTCATAGTCCCTCAAGCCTTTCTACTCTCTTCCAGAGCTTCTAGCATATGTTAGACAAGAAATATACTTGTTGGGACCTCAAGAATTCTACAGCTACAAACATGAATTTTCTCAGCAACAAAAGATGTGCTTCCTTGGCGAATTTTGAACAACATGTTACTCCCATGCACGCAGCCTATTTCTCCATGAATTTTCTGCTCCAAACAACTACCAAACTTTCCCACAACTACTATCTTCAAGCTTTAACACTAAGAACGCCATTGTTGTCCAAAAAAATCCATGTAAAAACTGCTCTCTATGCAAAAACGTGAATCTATAATTCTGGTCCACTACTCATACGAATTTTCTCTTTCTCTTGCTTGCTTGACTTGTACTCTTCCCCAAGTTGATTGTACTCATCCCCCGTAGTCTCAATAACTATGGGAAGAGACTCTCACACCAACCCTCTTAAATGAATTCAATGATTGGGCTCTAGAAAACTCAACAACTAATGGAAGGTTCATGGTAAGAATAATTTAGAAAGAAATAAGAAATGGGTTTTGGTTTAATAGACATCTGTAGACTCTCCCCCCATTGGACCCCTTCTCTCTCTTGTGGATACTTCGCCCCCAAATCTTCGTCTGTGTCTGTCTGTAGTTTGCGATACATTTTATGTTATATTAAATTTACATCTTTTACACATTACATCACTTTGACTTTCGACCATACATTACATTTACAATATACATCGCTAGTTTGGAGTTTGAAAATGAGGGTTACAATTATTATGAGGCGTGATTATTTCAGTTGTTGTTTATATTTATTTTTATGACAATGTGTGCATTATGTGTGGTTATGGTTATGGAGGAACAAGGGAATGATTGAAAAAATAAACAAATAAAGATATACAAAGAGGTCCCATCTACTAGTTATTATATATTTAATTTATCCTTATTGTAGATATACTTGTCATATTATTAACTAAAGTTATTTAACTTCAGTGACTAAAGGTAGTTGAACTACTTGAAAACTACATTTTGGAGAATAAAAGAATAAAGGAAGGACAAGGAGGACATTAGACATTAGAGAGAGATACTTCTCATCAGGTTTTCTTTTGTTTCAAGTGAGATTTTTGATATTCATTATTTCCCTTTCTAAGTTTTGGAGCTAAATCCTCTTGTTGATAGGGGGATTACTCTAAAGGTGGCAAAGAAGAAAGGACTAAGAATCATAGACTTTTGACATTCTTTAGAAGGTCATTCATTTATCTTGGCAGTCTATTTAGTTTGATTAGAATTTATGAATCCATTTTTGGTTCTGATTAAGGTTATTTTGCAAAGTCAAGACTTGATGAGTCTGTGGCTTGGATTGATCTAGTTTTTTTCAGTCCTGGTTTTTTTCTTTCAAACACCAGTTGTCTTTGTATGATTTTAAATACCATCCTGGACTTTTAAGTATGATTTTGGTCCATACTCTCGCAAGGGTTTGTAAAGAGAAATTTGGTTGTAACTCAAAAAACTCATCATTAATAAAAATTTGGTTTCTACTCAATTGAGACTTGTGGTTATTGGTTTTCATATGTATGTATTTCTTATTTATTCATTTAGATTTTTTTTATAAACTTTACACGTAACATTTTTTTTTACATTTTTTTAGCCAAGCATATCATCATCCCAAGAACATATTTCTTGAGTGTTGATTGATAATCTTGAACAGACTATAAGCCCAGGGTAACGTTCCCACCTATCTCATCTAGCCTAATGAGATTTGAAATGGCTTGAGTGAGGACTTTCCATTCCTCTCCTCAACATGTTACACTCAACAGATCTCAAAAATTGGGACAACCAATAGTCAATTATCAAAGGCTCAAGAAGGTCCTATAGGCATAATCATTGTGGGTTGCATAATAGGATGGATTAGACCTGTAATAAACATGCAATACAAACCTTAGGGTCTAATCCTTTAGGTTGAAAAAAGGATCGATAGATCAAACCCTGGATTCTAACCATATGATACTCATTGAAGGATCGACCAACAATCAATTGGAGAAAGGTATGAAAATTAATCTCAAACGACCTAGAAAAAAGACAGATCATGCAAGGTGAAACCCTAAGTCGTGAAAACAAAACAAAAAGGAAAAAACGTTTTTTGGGGTTTTAGGGTGGTTGAAGACAATGAAAGACCAATGCCTTTGGAGTGTTATGGGGTCACTATACCCAATCAAGGTGAGGTCTGGGGTTTAAAAAGAGGTAATGTTGGTGTTCCCCTCAATCACTACCTAAGGTTTGAAGGTCCCCCTTCAAGTTTGGATGGGAGGAAAGATCCACGAAGAAGCCTTTCCTTGTACTAGCAAAGTGAACTCAAAGTTTAGATAAGGAAAAGGACAGAGTCGAGATGTCCTACCTTTTTTTGTAACAAAAACGGTTAATATTTTTATTAGAAAAGGGGTTGTGCTACAGCAAAAGCAGCCATCGGTACAAAAAAAAGACTAAAAAGCTAGATTCCTACAATCAATTACAGCGTCTATTGTCTTTCTATCTATCATATGTAGTGGAGGATTTCCCCTCAATCGCTACCTAAGGTTTGAAGGTTCCCTTCGAGATTGGATGGGAGGATAGATCCATGAAGAAGCCTTTCCTGGTACTAGCAAAGTGAACCCAAAGGTTGGCTAAGAAAAAGGACATAGTCATGAGATGTCCTATTGTGCTACAGCAAAATCATCCATCGGTACGAAAAAAAGGCTAAGAAGCTAGATTCCTACACTCAATTACAGCTTCTATTGTCTTTCTATCTATCAGAAAGTGCCCCAAATTCATATGTAATCCTATAAAAAACTGCCATGTGAAAATAGCCTCATATGAGTTTTACAAAGATGCAAAGATGTGTCCACCTTGTCCAGATTAGCACCCATCCTCCCTCATTCTGGCTGATGATCTGCTTCCTGCGTTGCATCCATTGCTGCTTGGACTTCGTGGTGCTGAGATGGTTGATTCACCACGTTGGAGGCCTGAGATTCATCTGAACCCACTGGTTTAGATTGAGCTTGGATGTCTTGAGGAATCAAATGTCTGCGTAGAGACTGAATGTGATTTGTGTTACGATTGACCGCCCTCAAAACAACCGTTATTTCTTCATTATGCCGGACCTCCTGTGCGTGGAGATGACGAATCAACTGTGTATTTGATTGTCGAAGCTCTTCAATTTCTCCCTGCTGCAGCCGCAATTGCTCCTGCAATCTTCCTGTCACACAATTCGGGAATCCACATAGCTCTTTGCTTTACCTCTGCATTGTTGCACAAACAATTTCACAGCCTTTATGCTTCCAATTTCCCAACTGCCCCCGTATACCTCTTGTGCAGACGTTGATTAGTGAACCGAAGCTCTGTGACTTACCCTTGCCACCTTTTAAATACTTGAACGACAGGGGAGGCAATAATTTCCATGAGTTGGAATTTGGCGCCATAAGAAGGAATGATATCAATCTGGCTGAGGAGATGACGAAGGTCGGCATAGGATAAGTACAGTCCGTAGTGGCCGAAGAGAGAGTTGAATCAGAAGAAAGGACACTAAGTCCATGTGATGGACAGATCTCACATGAGACCAGCGGCGTGCACGAACCATAAATTATTACTCTTGTGATGTGATTAGAGAGAACAAGCAAGCAGAGGAGAGAACCTCATGTAGTTTGTATCCAATCAATAGCTAGACCATTATGCTTAGTCGTGGCATGAGGTTCATGAATAAGAAGGGGGGACAGGCTCGTTCTTCCATAATTCCAATGTGTATCCCTTATAGCTTCTTTCGGATTTAAAAATTCCATATTTGCAAGATTTTCTATGTGGACCAACATTTCTTTACTAGGGAATGGGTTCATACTTGTGTTCCTCATTGTTTATAAGCGTCCTTTGTTCCAATTGTTTTGTTGCTTTAGCAAGGAATCAACCAAGATGTTATGCGCTCTATAGACATGATAATACTTGACCATGTCGAATTTTTGCTCCAAACCCCGAATTCTGAGAAATATTCTTATGAGAGTGGGATGATCATTTTTTAGGAGTCTTTGTAGGCCTCTTATAATCAAGTTTGAATCACCAATTACCACTAGTCTGAACGAGGTGCTAGCTGGAAGCAATCGCGGACCCATGTAAACTACTAAAATTTCTGCATTATTATTGGTGGTTTTCCCAAGTCCCCATGAGAATTAAAAGATCTTGTTTCCTTCGGAATCAAAAGCAACTCCCCCTGCACCTGTCGCCCCTGCATTACTTGTTGAAACCCCATCAAAGAACGGAATCAAGGCTTTTTGTTGTTGTTTCCATTGATGGAATTCTTTATCTGAAAGACGTCGTTGCCAAATGGATTCCTGCCAAATGGATTCTCGATTTTGAGGGAGATATGAAGTGACTGGCATTGTGAGGTTATTGCCTAGAACTCCTTGGATCCATGTTTTTTTTTAATTCTCCTAAAGCCACTTGATTGTTCTGACAAATAAGCTTGGTAGAGAAAACTTCAGAGATAAGCCCACACACTTTCGTTAAAATCCTTTGAGGCGTAAGGAGGTCATTTTGGAAGATAGCTTTATTTCTCAAGAGCCATATCTCCCAACATATGAATTTTGAAATCTGTCTTCACAAGTTGGCGAAGAGATGTTTTTTAAATGAAGTTGCCAGCATATCTTTGTTTCCACTGAACGAACAATTATGTCCAATTGGAAGGGGAATTGTAATTTGTGGAAAGCAGAGCATATAGAAGGTCCCGGATCTGTTTGTAGAAAGCACAATTAAAAAACAAATGATGTGAGGATTGTGTTGCTTCCTTACAGAGAACGCAACGCAAAGGGTCTGCGATGCCACGCTTTTGAAGATTTTCAGCGGTGAGAAGCTTCCCATGCACCATGATCCAAGTGAAAGCATTTATTTTAGGGAGAGAAGATCCAGACCAGACAAAGGACCAAAGCTTGGACTATGTCGGTCTTGACATTTCTTTTATAAGATGATGATATCCGAGTTTGACTGAGTAAGTTGAGGCTCCCCAACTACGAGTGTCTCTTGTATGTTGATCAATTGGTGCACAACCTACAAGCTGATTATAGAGAATGGAAACAAGGGGAAGGAGTCACTCTAGAGGGGATATGGATTTCTAGTTTTCCCACTTTCCGTCAGTTATCCAATTTGTAAAATCCTAGAGTTTGGAGAGCCCGGAGGACAGACACCAATTTTTGAGAGGGGCTAAGGATTCAACTTCCCCCAATGGAACCGTTCCCAGTATATTATCAGTCCAAACATTGATAAGGGATCCATTCCCAGGGGACCACGATAACTTCGATTGGAGTAGAGGGATGCAGCTTTTAATAATTTCCATGTAGGAGTTTTGCTTATCGCAAGGAGAGGATCACCAAAACTTCGGAGACGAGAAGAATCAAAATATTTGGCCATTAGAGCAGTCCTCCACCAATCCGAAGGTCCCGAAATCAAGCGACGGGCTAACTTCGCCCCTAATGCAACGTTCATAAGGGCGGGATTTCTTATTTATATCCCTCCTTTTCTGGAAGATTGACACGATGTTGACCAATTGATTAAGTGGAACTTCTTAGTATTTTTGTTCCCCCTTCCCATAGAAATCTTCGAAGGTGTTTTGATATTTTTCCTAGCATTCCTCTGGGGGCAGAAGTCCTGCACACTGGAATATTGTTAGAGACGACAAAATAGATTTGAGAAGAACTATTTTACCTCTTGGGTTCAACCAGCGAGCGCCCCAACTTTGGATTCTGCCGACCAACTTGTCCATAATTTCCTGCCATGCTTGCCAAATGGAAGAGTTAAGGAAGATAGGCATTCCCAAGTATTTAAAGTATTTCCAACTTACTAGTAGTGGGAATCGAAAGATTATGGAGATTTCACCTTGTAGGTGACCCGAGATATTCCAGCAACAGATTTTGCTTTTAGAGCAATTAATCTTGCCACCAAAGGCAATTAGAAATTTATCCAACAATTTTTTAAATCTTCTCGTAATAATTGGCGAGGATGCTCCAAGAAGAAGGGTGTCATCCGCAAACTGGGAGTTATTGATTTCTTTGACTCCAAGGGCGATTTGGAGGCATGTGAGTCTCCCTATTCTTTGTTCAACTTCTAGTTTCCAACTTAGAGAGTCCACCATTAAAATATAAAGAGAGGGGGAGGCCTTGACGAAGACCTCTACTTGATTTGAAAAATTGAGTGGGTCGGCCATTGATCATTTGCGCTATCCAGGAAGCTCCAAAACATAATTCGATCCATTCTATAGAGGTATCGGAAAAGCCATATTTTTCAAGAATTGAAAATAAAAAAGAATGCTTGACCCGATCGAAAGCATTTTCCATATCAAGTTTTATCACCATACCTTTGTTGTTTCGACCTCTTCTTGAATGTATAGCTTCTTGGACCAGGATGATATTATCGATGATTTTCCTGCTTTCCATGAATCCTCCTTGATTTTCCAATAGGAGCTTAGAGATATGGGGCTTTATATGTGAGGCAATGATTTTAGTGAGGATCTTGTAAGAGGAATTGCATAGGGAAATTGGTCGAAATCTAGAAAAATTGGACAGGTTCGTTTATTTAGGAATTAGAGTCGGAAATATCGAATTGGTGGCATCTCCTAGTTTCTTCTTCTGGAGAGTATAATTTATCATTTTCCGGAGATCAAATTTAATTAAATCCCAAAAGTGCTTGAAAAATATGATAGAGAAACCATCTGGTCCTGGAGCTTTTTCTTGCTCCAGACTCCATATTGCACAAGATATTTCTTCTTCTATGATATCTTTTTCCAGGGAGATATTATCCTCTGTAGAAATTCTTTGAGGGATATGTCCCAGCATCTCCTATGTAGCGGAATCATCTTCTTGTTCATTTTGAGTTTATATATTTTCAAAGTATTGGACTGTTGCCTCTTTGATTTGAGTAAAACTTTCAAGTGGTTGCCTAGATTTTGTTTGTGTTTCTATGAATGTGTTTTGTTTTTGTCATTTTTTAGCTTCCTTATGGAAGAAGGAGGTGTTTGAATCTCCATATTTTAACCATAAACTTCTTGATTTCAGTCTCCATTGTTCTTATTCTTTCCTCATTGTTGAGTGAAGCTTTTGATACGCCTCTTTTTCCTTGGCTAGCGCTACTTTTGTCACTATTTCATCTTCTAATTGTTTTTCAATCTCAGCAAGCTTGAATATTCGGACCAAACGCTCCTGAGCAGGAGGGGTGAAAGAAGATTTAACCCATTCCTACAACACTTTCTTGACTTCTCTCAATTTACTTTCCCCCACATAATTTAGAGAGCCAAGAATAGGAGTCGACCACACCTTCTGAATCGAAGAAGAAACACAGGGGGAATCAAGCCAAAGAGGATTAAATTGAAAAAGTAAAGGTCCATAATTCTTAGGAGGGAAGAAGAGAAGAGAAATGGGCTTATGATCTAAGAGAGAATATGGGATGATAAAAGAGGATATGTTGAAAGGAGAGAGGAGTAAGTCACTTCTGATAAGAAATATATCAATATGGTCCACAATATGATTGGGCCCTGTCCTTTTATTGCTTTAGGTATACTTTCCTTTTATAGGTCTGATATCCTGGAGATCCTAATCTGAAATAAGATCAGCCAATTTCTCACTCATAAGATCTCTAACCCTGCTTCCCCCTCTCTTTTTTGAGTAGTGCATGTGGGTATTCAGGTCACCATCCACCACCATCGATGCCATATCCAAAGAGTCTCTTATGAAAAACAGAGAAGACCATCATTCCAGCTTCTATGAATATTTATTGGGCATATAGATAGTCATTAGGGAGATTTTTAGGTTAGAGTCTTTATGCTTTAAGAATGTAAGAATCCAATGGTTGGCACATAATGAGGTCTCATTTTCCCATGATTGTGTATCCCATAGTGTCAAAATTTCTCCTGATGTGCATGTCTATCTTATAGCTATCCCTTCTCCACTACGAAAAGACTTTTTGGCATTTTCCATTTCTTTTTTTCCCTCCATTTTGTCTCTTAGAGGAGAATTACAGAGGGATTCTCAATTTTAACATCTCTGAGGGCTTCGATCTTGGATTTACTATTGAAGCCTCTATAATTCTAGGAGAGGAATTTCATTGACGAGGGTTAGAGGAGGCTCGTCCACTAGGGACAGGTAGATCTTGACCTTTATTTCCTCCTTTTTTTTCTGTATTACTCAGAGAGATTTCGATGGAGTGTTGCTTCCCCAGATCTTTTTTTTTGTTGGCCACATCTTCCCATACATATTTATTGGTGTGCCTTCCAAATATTCAGATTTTTTCCATTGTAATTTCACCTTCGTCTACTTCTTGCCTTGAGGTACCTTTTGAAGGATTTATTTCCATATAAACTATATTCTATGCCTCTTGCGCCACTTCTTGACTTGCTTCCTAAAAAAAATCTTAATCTCCAGATTCCTCTTCTACTCGATCTTATGAGTGTGAAGAGGGGATCGAAATTGATTCTTTGATTATTGGTTGGTTAGGTTTTGAATCTAGAAATCTTTCTCTGCATGTAGATGTTTCTCCTAATATCTCAAATGGGTTTTTCGTTTCCGGGGTTTTCTCCTTATGTTGCATTGTGGGATTACTCTCGTCATTGTTGGCTTCAAGGGTTTTTGGCTCATTTGTGTTGAAATATTGTAACTGCAAAGATTATTCTAAATATTATTGAGTTATTCTTATATAGATCAAATCCCCTTTTGTGGATTGATCATGTCTGGCTTTGTATTAGACCAAATCCCCTTTTTTGGATTGGTCAAATCATGTTTATATGGTGGCAATTGAGAATTCATCCCCTAGGGATAATTAAAGTGGTTCTAACCACTAATTGGAGAAGCCAACTCTGCTTGATGAAGAGACACAACCCTAGCTCCTCTCGGCTAGTATAAATAAGAGTGGATGATGCTGCATTCACTCACTCACTCAAGTCACTCATCTAGTGCACAAGTTTTGAAGGAAGTTGTAGTTAGAAGAAGGAGAAGAGAGAGGCACATGCTTAGTGTGGGATTATCTTTAGTGTTTTGGTATTTCTCTTGGCATTGTATTGGCAATCTGTATTAAGGAAGTTTTTGTTGGGTTTTCTCCCCTATGAGGGTTTCCCAGGATAAAATGTTGTGTAGTTTGTGATTGTGTTTCTCTCAGTGATCCTACTTATGTTAATATTGTCTAGTAAATTGAAAATAACTTAATAGCATCTCTAAATTTAACATGGTATCAGATATAAACTGAAGACATCACCTTTCACTGGGTAATCAAAAAATTTCACTGTTGTTGTACAAGAAAATTAGGGCTTTTGTTGCAAGGGAAGTTTTGCCTAAAAAACATATAGAAAAGTGTGCCCTAGCCTAGCGAACTCATTGGAAGATTGAGTGCATCTTTTCATTGGCCAGAGCCTCTGGAAAGTGAAACCCTAGTTTCTACTGGTACCAGAAAACCAGAACCAGTACTAGAAGTACCAGTCCAGATTTGCGCAGGTCCAATTTCAAGGGGTAAAATTTGGATTTTATGAAATCTGACAGCTCCAGCCTACTCGCCTCAACCCAGGGCATCTCTTGGTAAGTTCAGAATCATTTACTGAGCACTCTCATTTTTGGTCATTTTTCTAGCTCCAAGTCAAGATGTCTGCAAGCACTAAGCTTGTTGACAAGCTAGAAGGTGTGGAAAACTTGCGTGCCTGGAAGTACAGAATTAGACTCATTCTTTAGGAGAATGATCTAGCAAAATTCATAAAATAAAATGTACCAGAACCCGAAGAAGAAGAATCCAAAGAAAAATACAAGAAGGATATGGTTAGGGTCAAAAGGATCATTCCAGACTCTATTAAATATCACTTGATCCCTCAAGTGTCTTCTAAGAATACTCCAAAATAAATGTTTGATGCCCTAACCAAAATGTATGAAGGAAATAACATCAACCGGAAGATGAACTTGAGAACCCAACTCAAGGGTACAAGGATGCAGAAAGGAGAAACAGTCCATGACTATTTCTCTAGGGTTCTCAATTCAAGGAACAACTAAAAGAAATTGTAGACAACCTAGATGAAGATGAACTTATAATGATAGCTCTTAATGGTCTCACAATACCTTGGTATGCATTCATCCAAACTATCTGTGCAAGAAAAGAAAAACTCCATTTTGATAGCTTATGGGAAGAATGTGTTCAAAAAGAAGCAAGAGTGGCAAACCGAGAAGTTGTACTATTAAGAGATTAAGATCAAGCCTTAGTTGATCATACTAAGGGAGGAAAGAAAAGGTCTCATTTCCAAAAGGAGACTCATCTTCATAAGTAATCTCACTCTCCAAAGAGATTTAACCACTCTCATAAAGAATCTCACCCTCCAAGGAGATTCCATAAATATCAGAAGGGGAAAAGAAGAGAAAAAAAATTCTCCTCTTATCAATGTTATCATTGTGATAAGTTGGGACACATTGCTAAGAATTGTCCTGCCATAAGGGAAGAATACAAGAAAATAAATAGCAAGAGACATCATGCCCATGCAGTTGAAGATGATGAGACACCCACAAAGATGACTAAAGAAAAGATTGAAGACTATGTTTTATTCTCTGCCCTCTCAGGATTTGTGATAACTGGAGAGGATACTTGGCTCATAGATAGTGGTGCTTCTAATCACATGACGGGTCAGAGAGACATTCTCTCTAGCCTTACAGAAAAGTACTTTCCCTGGAAAGTCTCACTTGGAGATGAATACCAGTACCCTATCAAAGGAATGGGAGAATCCACTTACAAACTAGATTTAGGAACTTCGATGAAGATGAAGGATGTGCTCTATGTATCAAGTTCAAAAAAGAACCTACTTTTTATCTCAACTTTAGATAAGAAAGGATCCAGGGTTGCATTCATAGATGGATAATTTCTTATGTGGCCTAAAGGAAAAACCATAGAAGATGCAATTGTTATTCGAATAGAAGAAGGTGGTCTATATAAGTTAAAAGGTCACTCAGATGCAACCTTGAATCACTCCATTGAGAGTCCATGTGAACTTTGGCATAGAATATTATCCCACGTCAACTACAAAGCCTTACCATATGTAATCAAGCCAGTCATAGGTCTACCAGAATTCAAGGGGGGCCATGAAGGTGTATGCAAGGGATGTGCACAAGGAAAGAACATCAAGAATCATTTCCCAAAGAGAGACAATAAAGCAGAAGGAATCTTGAAGCTCATCCACTCAGATGTATGTGGTCCAGTGCCATCAATCTCTTTAAGTGGGCATGTATACTATGTTTCATTTATTGATGATTACTCTCGCAAGACTTGGGCTTATTTCTTGAAATCCAAAGATGAAGTACTTAGAAAGTTCTAGGAATTCAAAGTCTTGGTAGAAAATCTCTTTGAAAGAAAAATCAAGATACTTAGGTCAGATAATGGAGGAGAATACACCTCAAAATAATTTGGAAGATTTTTCAAAGATGTCAGTATTAAGGGGGAGCTCACCACTCCCTATAATCCTCAATATAATGGTGTAGCAGAAAGAAAGAATAGAACAATAATGGAAACAGTGAAGACTATGACCCATGATCAAGATATTCCAATGCACTTATGGGATAAAGCAACAAGAACAACAGTTTATGTCCAAAAAATAGTATCCCATAGTGCACTTGGATTCAAAACCCCGGAAGAAATGTTCTCCGAAAAGAAGCCAGAAGTAAGCCATCTCAAGATATTTGGTTGTCCAATGTTTGTACATATTCTGAAAGAAAGGAGAACTAAATTGGACCCTTCACGAAAGAAGGGAATATTTGTTGGATATTGTGAGGTCTCCAAGGCCTTCAAAATTTACATACCAGGTTACCATCATATTGAGATCACCAAAGATGTAACCTTTGATGAAGATGCAACACTTAAGAGATCAAGGAAGAGCCAACTTGAAGAAGTATATGAAGAAGAGCATGTATCTCCCAAAGTTGCAGAACCTGTGAAGGAAGTTACAGTTTCCCCTGATGATGAGATTCCAGAAGATCATGATATGATAGAATCTCAAGAACCTCCCCAGATGACGATCTCTCACAAGAGAAATCTGGCTTGGGAAAGGAAACTTATACAAGATGGAGAGAAGTATGGTGCCCCAGAAGGAACCATGAGACATATCAAGAAGCCTAAGCCATTCTCCAGTTATATGTCCTTGATGTGTGATATCATAGAGAAAGAGACTACTTGCTTTAAAGAATCCATTCAAAAGAAAGAATGGGCGGATGCCATGACAAAAGAATACCAATCCATTATAAAGAATGATATATGGAAAATAGTTCCTGGAGCAAAGAAAAAAGATATGGTATCTTCCAAATGGATATACAAGATAAAACATGTTGCAAATGGAAGTATTGAAAAACATAAAGCAAGATTTGTAGCTTGTCTCTTTTCTCAAAAGAAAGGCATTGATTATGAAGAGATGTTTGCTCTTATGGCTAGATACACTTCTATCAGAACAATCATACCTCTTGCAGCCAAGATGAAGTGGAAGTTACACCAGATGGATGTGAAAACAACCTTCTTAAATGGTGTTATTGAAGAAGAATTGTATATAGAACAACCACAAGGGTTTGAAGTTGAAGACACAAAGACTCATGTCTGCAAATTGAAGAAAGCTCTGTACGGATTAAAGCAAGCTCCTAGATCTTGGTATGGTTGAATTGACAGTTTCCTAACAATCTTGGGCTCTACCAAGAGTAAATTTGATTCCAACCTTTACTTCAAGGTTATGAATGGTGAGCCAGTTATATTGTTGGTGTATGTAGATGACTTATTCTTAATTAGAGAAGAAAAGTTCATCACAGATTGTAAGAAGAAGCTCGTTGCAGAGTTTGAGATGAAATACCTAGGCCTAATTCATTATTTCTTAGGTCTTGAAGTTTGGCAGAGCCCAGATAGGATCTTCCTTAACCAAGGGAAGTATGCAGTTGAAATATTGAAGAGGTTTGACATGTTGGAATGTAAAGCCATGAACACACCCATGGAAACAAAGTTGAAGTTCCTGGTAGATACTTCATCAGAATTGGTTGATGCTACTCTGTATAGACAGATTATTGGTTTGTTGATGTATCTGAGGAATACCAGGCCATATACATGTTTTGTTGTGAACACCTTGAGTCAGTATCTGGTAGAGCCTAGACATGTTCACCTTGTAGCTGCAAAACATATGATGAGATACCTTAAGGGTACGTTGGAATATGGTCTCATTTATATTGGAGATCATGACTTCAGACTGTATGGATATACAGATTCAGATTGGGATGGAAGTGTTTATGATAGAAAGAGAAATTCATAATGTTTTTTCAGTCTGGGGTCAGCCAGGACTTCATGGCAGAGTAGGAAGCAATCCAGTATTTCTCTCAGCATGACAGAAACGGAATACATTGAAGCATGTTTCTCCAGTTGTGAAGCCATATGGCTTCGAAAGTTTTTCCAGGTCTATTCGATCTAGAGATAGAAGCCACCGTGATTCTATGTGATAACCGGAGTTGCATAAAGAAGACGAAGAACCTTGTGTTCCATGACAATTCAAAGCACATAGAAATGCGATATCACTACATTTGTGATATGGTGTAGAGGGGAGCTATAAATCTCCAATATGTTGGCACAAATGAGCAGGTTGTAGATGTGTTGACCAAGCCTCTGTCTCATGTGAATTTTGAGCACTTCCGAGACAAGCTTAGTGTTTTCTGAAAGGACCTCCCTCGAAAGGGGGAGTGATGTTGATGATACTATGGTATCCTAACCAACAGTGGGTAGCTCAATTAGAATTTTATATCCTAGGGGACTGATCATCCCTGGACAGATCTCGAAGGTCCAGTAAGGACGGTCTGTCAGAGTACCTATGCATGTATATTCTAGTTGTGGTCAGTAGTGGTAGCTCCGTTAGGATTTTATATACTAGGGAATCTTTTGGTTCCTGGGAAGATACCGAAGGTGCGGTAAGGGCGGTCTTTCAGAGTAACACATGGTAGCTCCGATAGGATTTTATATCCTAAGGAATATTTTGATCCCTGAGTAGATCCCGAAGGTCCAGTAAGGGCGGTCTATCGTAGTACCACAAAATGTTGTTGTTGCATCTGCCTCATTCTATTTCCATATGATGATGATGTTGATGATGTTGATGATGTTATCTTAGCCTCATGTTGATTATATTGATGATGTTATCTTACCCTCGTGTTGATGATTTTGATGATGTTTCTATCTTAGCCTCATGTTGATGATTTTGATGATGTTTCTATCTTAGCCTCATGTTGATGATGTTGTTATCTCAATCTCATGTTGATGATGTTGTTGTTCCAGCTTCATGTTGTTGATGTTGTTGTTGTATCAGCCTTGTGTTGATTGATGATGTTATATTAGTGTTATACTAATTGATGTTGATGAAGATGATGATGATGCTACTCCATCTCCATGTTGTGAAAGATGATGTTGTTGATGATGAGAAAAAACTTCCAATGATTTATAGATGTGCCATTCAATGATCCAGATGTTGTTTCCCTCTCTCTATCTTGATGGTGTTTAAGAATACCCTTCTTGTTAAGGGGGAGTGTTGAAATATTGTAACTGCAAAAAGAATTCTAATTATTATTGAGTTATTCTTATATAGATCAAATCCCCTTTTCTGGATTGATCATGTCAGGATTTGTATTAGACCAAATCCCCTTTTTTGGATTGGTCAAACCATGTTTATATGGTGGAAATTGAGAAGTCAGAACCTAAGGCTAATTAAAGTGGTTCTAACCACTAATTGGAGAAGTCGACCTTGATCGATGAAGAGACACAACCCTAGAGCCTCCCAACTAGTATAAATAAGAGTGGATGATGCCTCATTCACTCACTCACTCACTCAAGTCACTCATCTAGTGCGCAAGTTTTGAAGGAAGTTGCAGTTAGAAGAAGGAGAAGAGAGAGGTGCATGCTTAGTGTGCGATTATCTTTAGTGTTCTGGTATTTATCTTGTCATTGTATTGGAAATCTATATTAAGGAAGTTTTTTTTGGGTTTTCTCCCCCATGAGGGTTTCCCGGGATAAAATGTTGTGTAGTTTGTGATTGTGTTTCTCTCAGTGATCCTACTTATGCTAGTATTGTCTAGTAAATTGAAAAGAACGTAATAGCAGCTCTAAATTTAACAAGTTGTCTACGGACCGTTTTTTATTTTATTAGGGTTTTTCGATCCAGTATTTTGGCCTACATTTTTCCCGGTATTAGCTTTCTTTCTAGCTGTTTTCCAACCTTCCTCTAGCACTTCTCATGTTTCTTCCTGATCTTTCTCATTTTTTGGGCACTTTCAAGAAAAATTTCCATATTCATGACACATTTTACATTTAAATGGAAGTTGCTCATAGTCCAATTTCTAAATAGGATTACAATCATCCAATGATAGCTTGATGGCTTCAAGGAGCCCTTTTTCCAGATCCACTTCTACACAGATTCTTGCACATGAGAACATCGAAGATTTGGGCTTAGCCCTATCAATATATTTCCCAACATCATCCCCAATACTTTTCAGAGCATCATCTCCCCAACAGTGAAAGGGAAGGCAAGGAATATGGAGCCAAACAGGGACCATCGAAGGGATATCACTTTCCAGATAAAAATATGGCATCCATCGATTCAAATACAAACCTCATGAACCAAAAAACTAAGGGCCACTGCGAAAAATAAGATCCCTATCTTCCTTAAGTTCAAAATAAAAAAATACATAATCCATTACCACATAAAAATGACTCATGCGCCCTTGAATCATAGGTTTCTAGTTCCACACAATCCAAATATCAATCTGTCAAGGAGAGGGCCAAAGCCCTGTAAATTTCCTGATCAAACCCTTTGAAGCATAGGAGAGTGCTTTCTTGCGAGTTGCTAGAGGGATCGCAACTTCTGGTATCGTGCCAAGCTTCTTAAAAAATTGGGAGTGTGTAGGTCGCGTTAATGGTTTTACCATAGACCCAACCAGTTGCTTAAATGTTGTGATATCATCGTCGAATTCAGGGGGGTGTACGGGATCCACCATGACCATGGTCACCAGAAATCTATGGTGGACGGTGAGCTAAGGTTTCCTCATATCAATAAGAACTCAAAAATTTAACAAGATATTAAGTCCCTTCAAATTGTTAGCCCCACGACAGGTCCTACCTTAATGCATGAACAATAAAATCAATGATCAAAGGGGGGAGGTTAGAGAACTTACCTTGAGAACCCTTCCAAGTGGAGCATTTCACCCTTCTAACCTTGTAGTAGCTTTTTTCTTCCAACAGACCTTCAAGAGTTCTTATCTAAACCTTAAACAATGACTAAACATTCACCAAGAAAATAAATAGATACTCAAAGAAATATTAATCCAAGTTTCTCATTAATATCCAACAATTTTAAATGGAGGAGGAGTCTTCCTTTTATAGGTGAATCTCCTCCCCAAATACAATACAAAACTATGTGCTATCTCAAGACCATGAGCACCAAATCCATTACACTGATAAAACCATGAGTAAATAGATAATAAAATACAACCCAAAATATCCTCACAAACTAAAACGACCTTCTAGAAGAGGTCAAAGTACAATGAAGAAATTGCACGTGTGGACAAAAATAGAAGCTAAGAGAGGTGCACCCATCAAAATTGATTCTCACGTCCAAGAGAATTGTACATACTCAATTCAAATGGCCCAACAGCTCCAACATCCTGTAACAAGCCTCCTCAATTAAAGGAATAGTCCACATGTAGAATAACACCCTCAAAACCCTCACATGTGTGAGCCATCCAAGCCCAAAAATCATCTCAGGAGGCACATGTGGGATCGTCAACACAAGAAATCCTCAAGTAATGGTCCAATAAAGATGCCACATCATCATGGGGTCCAAGTCACCATGTGAAACCACCCCTGTAATGTGTAATCACCCTCTCAAATGAATTAAATACCCCCCACGTGTGGTCCAAGGAGAGTAAATAATGCATGAGCATGCATATAATGTCTAACTGAGCAAGGAGGATACCTATAAATGGTTCATGTTCCATGTATGATAACATGGCATCCCTATCATGACTCGATGCACTATCACATATACCAATACAATGACATGTATCTTGATGTGGTACATAGATCCAAAGGCAAATGTCATGTATCCCAATGTCTGTAGATATTGTCATATATGAGTAAATGGATCCCAATGAAGCATCACAGATCCCAAGGCACAATACAGGTATCACAATGCACAATACCCACTTGAAGTGATGGGCATATCCTCTTAGAAATCCATTAATTGGTAGCACCTAGTGACATCTCTTAGCACAACATAACAATGGGGGTTAGTTTTAATACTTGCCTAAGTATTACCAAGGGGAAATTATTAAACCTTATGCATCAATTCTTAGGATAACCCATATTTCATAAGTACCTAGGTGGAAGATAGGAAAAAATGAGTAATAATGATGAAAGGGAAGAGGGAATGAGTTCATGTGATGACCCTCAAAGTCTTAGGCATGCACAGGTCTTACTATTCATCTATTTACTCATCTAGCTTGATTTAGCTAATATTTTTACAAGTAATATCCTTATGGATGGAGCTCAGCATTGAGTTACCACCCTCGACACTATATTTCTTACCACCCTTTTAAGTTTTTTTCTTTAAATGTTTAATTTATTGAACAAGTCCATTTTATTTAGATATTCATAGAAAAACTAGGGATTAGCGACATTGGCCTTGTTACCCCCTGAGGCTAGCGGTAAATAAGGAGACAATGTCTTGAGGCCCGCGGGTTGAAGACATGGAGTGTTGAGAACCATACAATCAGATAGATCCCTTACTCTCCACTACATCATCACTCGTCGACATCAACTTAACAATGTCCACCACACCATCTTAGCCCACGGATGATGGTAGGTCTTGCTTCAAGAGGTAACAAGTCTAGTCTTGTGGTAAGTGTCACTTTAATAAGTGAAGCATTTGAGCATGTTGCAAAGAGTCCTTTCTTGATTATGAAAACGTTTAATTGGAAATTACACCTTTTGCCTCATTTCACCTTGGTGATTGACATGGTTTCCTAGTAAGTGGGTCACCCTTGGGAAAATATTTGCTAGTAGGGAGTCTCCTTGAAGGGTCATCATACCATTCCCACTCATACTTACCTCGTTCCACACCTCTTCCCCTATGTTTCCTTATCTTTTGGGTTTTTGGGCTTATTGACCCCAAGAAGGGATTGTACCTCATTTCATGGAAGAAAGGGATAAAGGCCCAAAGTTGTTGTAGCTGGAAAAAGTTAAAAGCCATAAATTATCCCTCTAAATGCTCGCCCTAAGGTTTTGAGAGAAATGAAATGCTTCTCCATAAAAAATAAAAAAAAACATGGGCCTTTTAAAAGAAAACACTTAAATAACAAATGTCTTGGTTTTGGGGGGAATGCATTTACGGTGTCTTTTACTTTCCCTACACATGGCACTCAATGTGTTCCTAACTTCAAGTGGCATTGTGGTGCTCCTTACTTTCCATTTCACATAGCACTCAATGTTTTAGACCATAATAAATTAATGGGAAATAAAAGGCTTGGAAAAGGTTACATTGCAAACGAGGGATGCAACACACCCTGCACAAAGGCACCCATAAATGAGACAATATGAGACCTTGATATGTCAAGAAACCCATGCCCAAAATTCATACCCCCATCCACCTCATACTCATTACATGACTTAGAGAGGGTCTTCTTGGGAAACATTCCTTGACTTGGGGATTGGTCTACCCAATACAACACCATGACAATCCTCTCATACTTAAATTTGGAAAATTTTATAAGATCTTTGAGCATTTGTTTAGTTTGAAACGGGGGAATTTAATGCACATGTTTGGGTGGTTCCTTTTTTAAATGTGGCTTACTTGGCATGATACGTGTGACTTGTGGACCCTTGGAGAGCGAACTTGTTTGTCTTTGTAGGACCTTTCCTAGTAAGGGCTATCCATGGGGAATTATGCCATTTTGACCTTCATGTGGGGTTGAAAACCCCAAGGATGGATTCCATACCCCACAGGATGGGCAAAGGACCCTAGAGCCTTTGTATGTAAAGGGTGGAGGACGTTTCCTTTGGAGGAAATTTGACAGCACTAGAGGATGACATTGTATCCCTTTGCATTTGGACGTTGGCCTTTGGAGGCCTAGGAAGTCACCTCCTAAGCCCTTGATTTCATGTGGAGGTTAGGGTTTTGGTGGGATAGATGGTACCGAATGCGATGTGATTTGGTTTGAAGGAAGGAGATTCATGACTTGACACTCTAGCACATGAGAGCTTGACACATGGCCTTTGGAGGCCTAACAATTTTCATCTTGAGGCTCAATGTCACCCTTCTAGGGCATGACGTCGCCCTTTTGAGGGTTTTACTTTATGTAATTTTTATTTTTGTAAGTTGTAAGGAAAATAAAGGGGATCCGCCCTCTTTTAATTTGTTGTTGATATTTTTATGCGGACAAATTAGTTTAGACAGCCTAATATAAATAGAGGCCATCTATCTTTTATTTTCACAAACTCATCACTTGAGAATTACATAACTCTTGGACTGAAATTCCAACCCTTTTGGGAAGTTCACTATCTCTTGTCTCTTGTGCAAAATGGATGATTTTCTTGTCTATTGGTGGAAGAAAGGCTAGTGACTTCTCTTGGATGTTTGTTCTTGCAAATTTGGTGGAATATCTTTGATAAGGGTTTTGCATGTTTTCTCTTGGATTAGGTAAGGAATTTCTGCAATTTTGTATGTTTCTTCTTGATTTCAAGGTTATTTTGTCAAACCCTTGGAGGAGTATAAGGGCATGCACCCTTTATCAAGGAATTTCTCCCTATTGTTATTGAAAGGGATTAAGGATTGTTACAAGGAGTAAAAAGGATTACACCCTTATAACAAGACCTTGCCAAGGTTTGTTTTCTCTGGGGAGTAAAAATGTTTACACCCCTAGAAGAGTAATAAACCCTAGCTCAAAGCAAGAGACTCCATAACCCAGTATATAAGGCACTAGTTGCATTGGATATTGAATATTGTTGCATTGGTAAACATGAATTTAAAGAGATTGATTTTTTTAAGGTTGGATCTAAATTTTCCATTCTTAAATCTTTCTTGTGCCCTAAGGGTGTCTTTATTTGTCAACTGATTGAGTCATTGTAATAAACATTAAGATACAACCAATAGGGTTGCAGCAAACTCACTCCCTCTTACTCTTTTACAACTTTTCTACCGTTGAAATTTACTAACAAGTTGTCATAATTGATCTATTGTTTGGGTGGCTTACTTGTTGATTTTAGTAGCTAGAACTCATTGTTGTAGCAATAATTTTCTACAGCCATAAGGTTGTTATAAAACCCTACTGATAACAATCATTAACAGCCCTCTCTTGCTATCAAAGTCTTGGTTTAAACATTGGAATATTGTCTACTAATTGCTACCTTAATTTCCCAACATCATATACTTGATTTTGATGGTTTAATTTGCAGTTGTCATAGTTTCTCTACTACTGATATATATTTCCATACTACTGCAATTTTGGGACAGCAAGGTTTCTTGTTGATTCCCCATTTCTTTTGAGGCGCATATCATCATACGTTGTCTTGTTTTGGTTGTCTAACATTGTTTTGCAGGTACGCAATGTTGGCAACCATTTACCATCTCCAAAGACTCTCTTCTCAAGCCTCTAAATCATCTTGGACTATGACCTATAGGGGTGTTCTTCTAGCTCCTTGATTCTCCCCTTGCAATCCCTCGAGGGTCACCTGGGAAGCCTCCCTTGTGTTGGACTTGTCCTTCACTAAAATGAGGGGAGTATCTATTGAGGTGGTAGTGATAGGTATTCCCAATTGTGTCACACACTTGTGGTTTGGGTTGGGTTTTTCCTAAACTACAAACTGTGAAATAACAGGCCTCATAGTGAGGGGGAATTGCTAAAGATTTATATTTTTCTTTTAACTTTATCTATTCACATATTAGCCTTAGTGGATTTATTGATTCATGCTTTATTTTGACCTTCCATTTTGACCTTTGAGAAATCATACATGACAAGACACAATTTTTATATGGATGGCAGAATGACACTAGGAAGGTGGAAAATGGTTAGCATGGTTCGAATATGGACAACGTTATCTAGCCTAAGCACCCAATGGTACAAGTCAAACCAAGAAATGACACACTTCTAATAGAAAACATGTTTCCCAAGGTACTATGAAGCAAGTAATAAGACCATGTAATGTTATGAAATGCTACTAGACAATCGTTAGGTGTTCAACCACTTTATGACAAGCTAATAAGTTATATCATTATGTCCAAATAGATATTGATACATGGAATATAAAATGAAGCAAGTGAAACCATACTATAACATACCACAGTGCATCTATCATCTAAGGAGCACTGATGAAAGTGAGTTGCACCACAGCTGAGCTAGCACGATCATGTATCTGGTGGAGATCAAGAGAAACTATATCTGGATCTGGTGAAGATAAGCATGACGCATCATGCATGCAGCAACATGACACCCTTGCTAGGATATCCAAAAATTTGTCACCCCTAAGGGGGTAACAGACACCATCTCCTTATCCTCCACTTTTGTTGTTATGGTAGCTCACTAATCTCTCAACTCTGTGAACCTAGCTAGATAGCTCACCATTGTATCTATGTTACTAATGCAAACAAATGAAAGATTTTTTCTCAAGAGTATTTGTCTAGAGACAGTGGAATTTTGATATAACCCAACCAAAGCATCATACATTAGCTTACCAATCATTTTCTTTGCAATGTGGGTGATTAAGTGATCCTTCATTGAATCAAGAATTATTCTCTTTGTTTGTCCTCCTTAAAATGAATCTCCGATCGCATTAGATGATTAGGTGTAGTGATCTATTTCTCAACATGCTCCCAAATTTTGGCCTCCTCCAAAATCATTTGTAGTCTACACTTCCAAGGAATAAAATTGGAAGCACCATTCAATATGTCACACTCTCTAAGACCAAGAGTATTCACTCTGGAAATTTGAAACACAAAACAAAGTAAAATCAGTGATAAATAAAATAGAACAACCCTTCTAGGGTTTAGGTGATTCTCCCAAACACACTAGGGTTTCACACCCAACACCCTATAATTAGTCAAGTGTCTCTCTTGAGTATGAAACAACTAAAATATCCAATTCCCTCTTCACCAAGATAGTAATCTCATTCAAATAAGCACTAATACCTTGTTGAAATTTCTAAAAGGCTCTAATACCATGTGGAAATTTTGAGAATCAAGCTATTATTGCAAATTTAGAAATTTGTCCTCAGCCTTGAGGTTTCTTGTAGTAAAAAATCCTTGTTTATTACTTGACAACAACATAATATTCTGAAAATATATATTGAATAATAAATAATTTATAGGCTGAAAGAATGAATGATGTTACAATGGGCCTCATGACAGTCTACTTATACGCATTTACTGGTCATGAGGTGACGGGGTATGTGCCCTTTGACCTTTCATTAAATTAATTAAATTATTGTTATTATTATTATTATTCATTATACTTTTATTATTATGTTTATAACATTGCCACCCTCTTAAAAAATGTTTTGTCCTCAAAGCATAGTAAATAGGATTCTCTCTACTTGAGCACAACTCTGTGGTGAAATGAAGTTTATTTGTTTTTAGGATGACTTCATTAATACCTTGAGTGTTGGTGAGGTTCATTTTTATTGTTTGCATCATAGTCTGAAGTCTTTTGACCTAATTGTTTAACATGGAATCTTTATGCTTCCTCGCAATATGTTTCCCTTGCTTCTATTGTTGTATGTTTTATTGTGATTCTTGCTCCCTATCTATTAATTGTAATTGATTATTTTTTATAGTGGAACCTTCAACACCATATAATTTATAGTGTTGACCTAAACTCTATGAATTGTTCTTCAAGGTTTGTGATATAGCTTCCTAACTACACCAATCCTTCTGCACCTAGCACCATATCCATCTCTTCAAGCAATAGAGCATAGAGTCTTGTTTGTAGTTCCAGTTCTTGTATTTGAATTGAGACTTTATGACATATTCCTACTTATTTGACCTTTAGTCCATTAATGAACATAACAGTGAGGTCCATGGTGGGGTACACAAAAAGGTTTAGTTGTTTAGCAACAACAATGGTTATATAATTATGAGTGCTACCAAAAGCTATGGGTATTGTTATATTTATATCTTTTATGACTCATTTAAGCTTCAAGATCTTAGGTTGTGGTTTCAATGTCATGGTTGATGACATAACTGATGGTTTTTTTTTTAATTTTCTTGGAGACTGGATTTTTTCCTTTCTAAGATATGGTGGAATGTATTTTGAAATTGGTTGTTGTATTTGCTCCTTTGGAATAATTATTTATCTTTGAAGTTCATTTTCTTCATTTATATTTTGTTGGGCACATGAGATTGAAGCTAGTGACGCTTTTTGCAGTGTTTTGTAATAGTTAAAATCTGAGTTTTATGCTATAGTGATTTCATCATCTAGTTTTTGGACTTCTACTTGCTTCCCATCCATTATTATATAGTAGTGTAATGAAATGTCTTCACATATATTCCCTGGAGTCCATTTGTTTCCACACTTACGACAATTTTTTCCTTCTTTCTCCTTTGATTGGTGATTTTTGGTTTGTGATCACCTATTGCATTGTAATTGGTTGTCTTCTTTGAAAATCCAGAAGCTACCTCACATTGAGTATTGAGATTTATTTCAATTATCTTCACCATGATTTTGACTTCAACCAAATTCCCAGGTCTTAATAGTTTCAGCTCATTGCAAATAATGGGTTTTAACCCTAAAATATACAATTTTAGTAGTTCATCCTCTATAAGGTCTAGGAATCTAATATCTAGGACTTCTCATTCATGGGTATATTCATTATTTTTTCACATTTGATGTAAATGAGTGAACCTAATAAAGGTATCATCTTCTTCAGTGTCATGAAATCTTTTTAGCAGATCTTATGAGAACATTTTCCAAATGACAAATAAACCATTTGTTTATTTGACCACTTGTTGAACCAATCATAAGCATCACCTTCTAAGTATAGGGAAGTTATTGATATTTTATCTAGCTCGTTAGTGGGTCAGTTCATACCAAAAATCCCTTCCATTTTATTAACCCACGTGATAGTTTTTTTATCGTCTAGTCCATCATATTTAGACATATCAATTTTAACTTTATTTAGACAGCCCATGTTATCTTGATATCTCTAGTAACTAGAGTTAAACAAATTTGGACTTGGTGGTGGTCTTTGGTGGTCTAAGGGTTGTGCCCACCACACATCTACCCTTTCGGTTAGTTGGTCAATTATTTCATTATGATCATTAAGCATCTTTCTTGTTTCATCCTTGTCGTCATTTCTCATTCTTAATAGGATGTGCCATCATTTCTCGGACTCCTCTATTAACTTGTCAATTTTGACTTCCTTTTTAATTATCTTTTATTTCTCTTTGTACTTCTCCTAACTCTTTTTGTCCTTATCCTAACTCTTTATGTCCATTATCAACATTACCAAGATGATGTCTTATGTTATTGGCATTGACTTCATCTCTACATTGGTTTAGATCCATATGGAACTCATCATTGTTAACCATCTATATATATATGTGTGTGTGTGTGTGTGTGTGTGTGTGTGTGTGTGTGTGTGTGTAAATAATTTTTTGAAAAGTAATTTTTCCTTCAAAATGAAAAAAAATGTTTTTTATATATCTTAACTCGCAATTAAAACACCAACTTTTCGTATACGGATTGCCATGTCTTTATGAAAAATCATCCAAGGTATAAAAAATGCATATGGGATGTACGGAATTTGCATGGATTTTGCATCAGAATGTACAGACTAGAGTCGTACGAAATTGGCAGTTGTACTGAATTATGGCTATGTACAGTGGAAAGTATTAATTTTGCCAGTAGGTGGTGATATGGAGGCGAGAAATATTCAGCCTGCTACAGAGTCTTTAAGACTCTGCAGACTGGATGGTCGTACAACACGTGTTCCCATATGCTACACTCATACTTCCATGCATCCATCCAAATTTTTGACTCTGACCGATCCGCGCATGGCTGACAGTGTAACACAAAACATGGTGAACAATGAATGTTGTGAGAAGCCATTTCGAATTCCGTGAAAGCCCCTCCGCGCTCATTTTCAAATTTGAATTTGAAATTTGAAATGAGTTGAATGGATGCGCTATACATTATTCCCTCCACGCCCCATTTTTTAATTTGAAATGAGCTGGGATTTTTCCACTGGGATGAATGCTCTCAGAACCCAGGATAGAGCTCAGCGATCTCCCACAGGATCTCTGCAATCCACAAGAGGTGGACATATTGTTTTTGAAGCTGTTGGAGTCAATGAAGGGATGTCTGGATAAAATTGTGATTGAGGGGGACTTCAAGAAGTTCTAGGATGACCGGGGGATGCACTGCATGACTCGGATGCTGGAGATGTTTGCTGCAACACCTGTTCCATGGGTGGGTGTAAAGTTCCGGAGATGCTGGAGAAGACCAACGGCGTTGGCTTCCCAACTTCTTATTCCCTCCAGTATTTTTGAGCTTGTTGCAGATGCTCATGGACCAAATCACCCAGACGAGATTCCTTGGGTGGGTGTAAAGTTCCAGAGATGTTGGACAAGGCCAAGGGCATTGGCTTCCCAACTTCTTATTTCGTCCAGTATTTTTGAGCTTGTTGCAGATGCTCGTGGACTAGATCACTGAGAGGAGCTTGGATTTGGTCTTTATGGTATGTAAATACATGGAAAACGTCATATTGCAAGTCATTGACTTTTATTGCCAATGCTATCCACATGGAAACATACTGCAGTCTGCTCACATCCAAATTCCAATTCAGGGAAGATTTATAATGGGCAGTTTCCAATTTATAATCGCTTAGTATGAATGTATATCGGTCAGTCACCTTCATACTCTGAAAGCGCTCAGAAGCTTATGGAGGAATTGAAAGAGATGTTTAATTCAATTTCGGTGGAAGATGGAGTATTAATCACTCCCCTCAACGATCTCCTTTCACGCCTTTCCATAGCGGATAGCTTTGAGCGTTTGGGAATCGATAGGAATTTCAAAATTGCGATAAAATCAACGTTGTATTAAGTTTACATGCTAGTCATCGTAGCCTTATCATCATTATTTATTTATGGCATAGACATGATTATAAAGAGAAATTATTTTCACCTACAGTTATTGGAGCGAAAAAAGCATTGGACATGGGAGAGAAAGTGTTGTTACTAATCTTAACTCAACTGCGTTGGGGCTTCGAACTCTTACACTACAAGGATACCCGGTGTCTTCAAGTAGATATATCCACATTTTATTACTAAATCACTCGTTTATGTTCTTTTCTGATAGCAGCCAACTGCCATCTACGTAGTCATAGATTTGATAATACATTATGCATTAATATCAGGTGTGTTGGAGAACTTTAGAAACGTGAAGGGGCAGTTTGTCAGTTCTTCAAATAGCAGGAGAAATCCGAAGTGTTCTCAATTTATTTCGGACCTCTCAAT
>ML789218.1:48434-76438 GCA_009831015.1 Picea engelmannii | reverse complement strand
TTGTCAATGTTGAGAATCTTAAACTATATGAGCCTCCTATGATCATGGATGAGGAAACTAACATACAGATTCCTTCAGTTGATGATATGGCACCTGAATATATGAAAGAGTTGCAGGATGATGTTATTCTTGACAGAAATGTAAGAACTTCACGAAGGGGGAATGTTGAGTACCTTCAAGTGGGGCTTAAAGGCATGCATCCTAGCAAAGCAAGATGGATGGAGATTGGAAAAGTGAGGGAGTTGTACCCTCACTTACTTCCAAAGTGATTTAGGCTTTTGGAGGCCCAAAATCTCTCCAATGGGGAGGAATGATCCAGGGGCTCATTCATCTTCAAAGTTACACTGATCCAAGATAAAGAGAAAATGGTACAATGGCAGCCAGGTTTAGTAAGAATCAAGACTTTACCACCTTTGAAAAGGGGGTTAGAGCATCATACATAATCTTTATCGAAGTTATGACATATGGTTAAAAAACATATGAAAACCAAACAAAGCTAGACTATATACCATGGGTTGTTGCTTGCCACATGTCACGATAACTAGACTTAGCATATGTTATAAACCCATCCAATGTATATGCTAAACATTCAATGGTGCACGGTTCTAGCATATGGGAATATCAAATTATATTATATAACATATATGTGAACGTTTGGTTGAAACATATACGGCTATACCATATTGCATGGTGCGGTGGTAACATTTCTTAACCGTTGTGCATTGGGTGCACGGTTAGTCTGGCGGTGATCACATCCATTGCAACGTTTAGCGAGTCAACATTCATAACATAAATTCGTTGCAATATTATTGGATGGTGGTTCAGTTTGGCGGATCACATATATAGCGGAGTTCAGATCCATTGCATCATTATGATGTGGATGTAACATACAGTTGTAGCAACGTTTTGGCATTTGTAACAGCTCTGAGTTGGCGGATAACATTTGACCGAGTAATGTACAGCTCTGTTGCAACGATTTGGATATAGCATATGTTCTATTTATAACATGTGGTTCATATCTTTGGCGGGATATGGAATATCGTGGTAACATGACAATTTAAGTGGATGAACCTTTGGCGGGATTCGCACTCAGCGGCAACGTTTTGGTTCATTTGTATCTGTTAAAATGAGAAAGTGGGCGAGTCGAACCCGTGACTTATCCTCCCACTACGTCTTATCAGCATGATTCTAGCCACGTTTAGCACTCAGAGTATCATTCTATTGTTATCAAAATCTTGCATGGATAGAACAGATGCGCCAGAGATGGGTTTGAACGTGCGACCTGCTGCATTATAATCTAGGGTTTCAGCCAGTGCGTGACAGAGGATAGAAGGAGAGTTATGCTGTAAAATGTCCAAATGTTGTTGTATTCAAAGTCGACATTCTCTGTTATATTTTATTTTCTTTGCTTTTAGCAGACCAATTGTAATTTCCAGAAGAGAGGTCTTGAAGGCTTTTTCTAGCATTATGTTCTACAGTTGTTGAAGTTGATTCCAGAACCATTTTGTACCATTTTAAAGATATTAATTGGATCGGTACCCATTGGAGAGGGACTCGGAGACGTAGCCCAGTGAAGGGGGTGAACTCCTTTATCAACTTTTGTTTGTGACTCTCATTTATTGTTTCTCATTTGTGTTTCAATTTACTTTTATTTCAGATTTCATCATTCAATTTATGTTAATGCTATTTCATAAATTAAGCAAACTGATAAACGCATTCTTTTAAAACTTTTAATGCACATAAGTTGAGATCTGACAAATCAACTGGGATCAAGGATACCTCATTTTTTGTACCTCTAACCACGATAGAATCATCCTCTCTGCAACCATTCTTAGTTGGCATTGCAAGGACTTCGCCAACCCTATCCTTAATAGAGTATGGCATCTCTTTCTGGGATTCTTTCTCTAGAAAATTTGGAAGGAACGAAATCAAAGAATCTTTAAAAAATTGCAGATGCAGGAAGACCACTTATGGCACAAGATCGCAACTAATATCCAAGAGAAAACTCTCAATTCCCAATGGTAAGATCACGACTTGGAGTGCAATGATGAGGAATATTGCATCCTTCGGGATGTTAATCTTCTTTGACAATCCAACTTCTCCTACTGTCCATGAGGGTTTTCAGAAGCCAGTAGTGGAAGGGGACTCTCAGTTGACTATCAAAATGCTAAAGGGACTCTCAAATGACTATCATAATGCTAAAAATACTCTAGCATGGCTTTCCGTATGCAAAATTTCCACATCCGAGCCATGCAGTGCATCCCCCAGTCATCATCGAACTACTTGAAGTCCCCCTCGATCACAATTTTATCAAGATATTCCTTCAATGATTCATGCATCTTAACAAACAAAATTCTTGCAGCTTAACAAACAAAATGTCGGCCTCTTGTGGATTGCAGAAATGTTGTGGGAGATCGTTGAGTTTTGCCTGGCGTTCTGAGAGCAATCTTCGTCATTATGATTAAATTGCAGGTGGAAACATCCACATCTGCGGATATTATATTCAGTATAATGCTCTCCTTTGGAACTCAAAATAGCTGGTACGAAGGCACACAGCTCGACCCAGCTCATTTCAAATTCGAAAATGTGACGCTGAGGAAATAATGTACATTTGTCTCATTTGAAATATCTAGATAATTTCAAATTCAAAAATGGGCGCGGGAGGGCATTCAAGCTGTTCGAAAATGAGTGCTTACGCGGTTCACTGTTCACAGTGTTGTGTCATGTCGTCTCACCATCGGAGGATCTGCGGGACTCGGAAAAGGGAGTAGCATGGATCCGCGGCGGGATGGATGCATGGATGTGCGAGGGTACCCTAGTGTTGCACGGGCATCCAGTCTGCAGAGTCTTAAAGACTTTGCAGCAGGTTGGATATTGCTCGTCGTGATATGGATGAGTCAGTTGGTTGTACGGATGTGGAAAATGGTTGTCCATATTCGACAGCTATTTAATTCATTGTACGACAATAGTTGTATGGATGAATTACGTACATACTACAACAAGATGTGGTTGCTAGTTGTACTATTAGGTATGGCTATTGGTACAAGTGGTAGTGCCTATGGTCGACTTGCTCTAACACCAATGTAGTAAACAATCCATGTTTATTACTTGATGACAACATAATATTATGAAAATATAGATAGAATGATAAATTATTTATAGGATGGATGAATGAATAATGTTATAATGGGCCTCATGACAATATATTTATACGCATTGACTGGTCACAAGGTGAGGGGGTATGTTCCTTTTGACCTTTCATTAAATTAATTACATTATTACTAGTATTAGTTTTTAGATTTTATTACTATATTTATAACATTTCCTGGATCTATTTCCTGTCAACCTTCAGCCTTAGGACTAAATCTGAGATATAAATTACAACAACATATATTTCACTTCTTTTCAACCCAAGTTACAAGATAGCATAAGAAAATAAATATTGAACAAGTGTACTTCAATGGAACAATGTTTCCAACCCTTTAGGCACATTTTCCAAGCATATAATAGATCTAAAAATGCTTATACAATGGATTTATTATGGCCCTAAATCTACCTCTTTAGCTTCTATATATATATTTTAAATCACTTAATAAAATCTGCTCAATATTATGTCAAATCGGCTTGCATAACCAATGTTATAATCTACTCAATCATGAAGATAACATATGTTGAAATTCAAATTTTCAAATACACAAAAATTGAACAACTAGAACACTTCACATATATATAACACTTGTACAAGTTGGCACAAGTCAATCTCTCCAAACCCTAGCTAGGGAAACAATAATAAAACCCTAGCCACCAACTCCTTCTAGCTAGGAATCACTCCTAACCAAAGCTAGTCCCACTAAAGATATTCAACAATTCAGCATGCACACCAACAAGTCCTTAATCACACAAGTGTATAAGGTAGTCTCCCCCTATCTTCTATGCATCAATCACTCCAAGTAGCACTAGGGTTTCTGAAGACCACAAAATTAAAGTCTTCTTCTCTCACAAGAGCTACAAGATCAAGTGCTCCCTTTTCTCCTCTAGGGTTTATCCCAAACCCTAGATTCCCTTGTATCCTTAAGGAAAGACCTGACCCCGGTCTTCCCTTGAATTCCCTCAAGAACCCTAGTGCTCAAGACAAAAGAGAGAAAATACAGTGAAGAAGAGTACAAAGAGACTAGTTCTCTCTATCTCTCTGATCCAGGTGGATATCGGTGGCCACCCACCTTTTCCAACTGACTCAAAACAGTTTTCTGGCAATTTTGGTAATTTACTATTTTTAGCAGTTTTTAACTTCTGAAGCCGTTGTGAGGCCCTAAAAGATGTTTTTTTGAGAAAACGGGGAGAAACATGGATCATAGATCAATGTTTCTCACCCAAAAGTTGTATTTCTCGTATATATCTTTCCAACGAGCTATCGTGCGCCCCAAACAAAGATCATATGCCAAAGTTACGCCCCTGGGAAGTTGACGTATCAACTACCCCCATCGGGGCCCGCAAACCTTTTGGATTTTCATCTTCCAGGGTTAGGGTTTTAGATTTTACTTATGTTAAAAAGGCCCTTAGAGACTCATTTTAATAATCATCTTTTCACAGATGCGAGTAATTGTTGCATCTCTTCTTAGAGATAACATGCCACCATTCTAGCGAGTCTTTCACTCTATATTTTACAGTCTCTGTACATTTATTTCATTAATAGAAATCGTGTATTACTGTATATTTGTGACTCTTGTTTATTTCCATTATATCTCTGTTATATTGTCGTCTCTCTTGCAATATCTCTAAATATTTCTTTAGTATATCTCCGCTCTCATTTCGTACCAAAAATAATCCAGATCGGTGGTATCAGAGCACGCTGTTGTTGATCATTTTTCAGTGCATGTCCCTGACGAGGTATGAGTATAGCAAGTTGGGTCTCGAGCTTGTCTCTCTTGAAGACAATCGCTCTCACATGCCCAAGAAACCCTCCATGGTGGAAGAAAAGAAAACGACAGAGCAGACGATCCTATAAGTATGTTGCTTGAGCAAGCTCTCACGCAACAGAGGGATGAAATGATGGAGAACTTTTCCCACATCCTTCAACGCCTCCCGATAGCATCAAGCGCATCTTCATCAAGTGGCCACTTTGGAGGCACCTCACCTTTTAAGGTACAAGTCAATTTTGATATTCCTATATTTGAAGGTCAGATAGATGCGGATGCCCTAGACATATAGTTAACTCTACTAGAAGGTTATTTCTTTGTTCACAATTTTTCCAACAAAGAAAAGATCACCTTCGCACTCCTTAAAGCTCTCCCTCATGTCAAAAATTGGTGGGAAACTTACTGAAAGCAAAGTTCCACGGAGGAGTCTGGAATATATGGGGTCGACCCCAATTGTGATTTTTTTGTGGATGCGGTAAAGGAACAGTGTTACCATGTTGACAACTATGAGGACCAATACATGAGATGGACCACACTGCGGCAAGAGAGGGGCCAAGTAGTTCCAGAGTTCACCAATACCTTCCATACCTTGCGCACCAAGCTAGGTATCAAAGACTCCAAGTGACATTTGGTTCTGAAATACCGTGGGGCTCTACACAGATACATCCAAACTGAAATGGATTTTCTAGACATCTCATCACTCGGTGTTGCTTATCGATACGTTGTCAAAATCGAGCAGAAATTTAAGAACCAGAATGAACGGGAGTTTGGGTCTGCAAATCCGCAACAACCAAAGTATGACAAAGATAGCCCTAACAAACAGTCTCCCGAAAACCAGTCCAAGACACAGGAAAAGAAGGGTCACGAGAAGACAAAGAAGGACACCAAAAAATGGTGCGATTTCCACAAAATCCCCTGGCACAACACCAATGAATGTCGCTCAAAACAATCATTGGTGGCCGAGATCAAAGACAAGGAGCCGAACCCTGACTCGGAATATGATTCTAAAAATATTGGTAAAATACAGATCATCGACGTAGACCCCACTGCTATTGTCACGACCGTAGCAATTCAACCAGAAGAACCAAATGATCCTAAAGAGGGGGAGCACCTTTTTCATGCATAGATGTGGGTGAAGGGGACCTCGCTACATTTTATTGTTGATAGCGGAAGCCAAAAGAACCTCATCTCAGCAGAGGTCGTCAAACAGTTGGGATTGTTGACAACACCACACCCACAGCCATACAACATCGGGTGGCTTCGCAAAGGACGAGATCTTTGTGTCAACCAGCAATGTCAATTGTCTTACGGAATCCAACCCTTCAAGGATGAGGTATTATGTGATGTTGCCCCATTGGATGTCTGTGATGTTCTCTTGGGCCAGCCATATATGTGGAAGTACCATGCTATTTATGAGTCTCGACCTCGTAGTGTCATTGTCACTTTGGAGGGTCATCTCTACAGAATACCAGAGGTAGTTCCAACTATTGACCAACCTAAAAAGTGTCGCAAAGTAGTATCTCATACTACAAAATTCATATTATTTACAATCTATTCAAAAGGAGAACAGAAGGACATTGCAACCACTACAGCCTCACCCCAAGCACCTTCTATCCAACATAAGCAGGTCGACAAGGCTGCAGCAAAGCGCAAAGATTCCTTCTGCACGCCATCCTCTCATGTAGCTCAACTTGTTGAATAGCCTCAGCCTCAACAGCTTCGTGACAAACTTCCACAAACTGAGCAGCGCGACGTCTCCAAGAAGGCAAGCAGCTCACCAAGATGCAGATTCATCAAACGCTTTTCCCTCTCCCCCAGGAACTCAACACAATGGATACCATTGCTTCCTAAGAAGGGAGGATTGATCCAGGTGGATATTGGTGGCCACCCACCTTTTCCAACTGACTCAAAACAGTTTTCTGACAATTTTGGTAATTTACTATTTTTAGCAGTTTTTAACTTCCGGGGCCATTTTGAGGCCCTAAAAGATGTTTTTTGAGAAAACGAGGAGAAACGTAGATCATAGATCAATGTTTCTCACCCAAAAGTTGTAGTTCTCGGATAGATCTTTCCAACAAGATATCGTGCGCCCCAAACGAAGATCGTATGCCAAAGTTACACCCCTGGGAAGTTGACGTATCAACTACCCCCATCGGGGCCCACAAACCTTTTGGATTTTCATCTTCCGGGGTTAGGGTTTTGGATTTTACTTATGTTAAAAAGGCCCTTAGAGCTTCATTGTAATAATCATCTTTTCATGGATGTGAGTAGTCGTCACATATCTTCTCAGAGATAAGTTGCCACCATTCCAGCGAGTCTTTCACTATGTATTTTACAGTCTCTGTACATTTATTTCATTAATAGAAATCGTGTATTACTATATATCTGTGACTCTTGTTTATTTTCGCTATATCTTTGTTAAATTGTTTTCTCTCTTGCAATATCTCTAAATATTTCTTTAGTATATCTCCACTCTCATTTCATGCCGAAAATAATCCGGATCACTCTCACATCTCTAACACAAGTATGTGATTACATGAGTGATCAATAATGAATGTGATAGAAAGACTCTCTCCTCCCTTTATTTATATGAAAAGTGAAGGAGACCAACAATACCAAGTGGACCTATTCCACAACAAGAAACCTATCTAAACAATAGATAGGCCCACATGTGAAGCAATCCAACTCTAAGTGACACATGTCAACCTCCAAAGCATGCATTTCCTACAATCAAATATCTGAGGTTGAACACTCCTCAAGAAAGGTCCAACACTCTTCCTCTAGATACTTCCAATGTTCCAATGCTCCATCTTAATCCATGTCTACCCCCAAGTCCACCATACCTACATTATCACATCTCAACCCAAGCATCCTCAAGTCAAGTACAAGCCTCCATGAAAACAACCCAGTATCCCCATTCCATATAGGGCTCAACACCCTCTTCCAAGATTCCCAACACTCCTCCTCCAAGGTGAGTCATCCTCCCAAGCAACCAACCAAGTTCTCCATGTGTGCACTCCTTAATAAAATTCACCAAGCCACAAAGGTCTCTAACACTCCAAGGGGGTGTGCTACATAAGTATCAAGACAAGGCATAGTAATCCATGATAAGCTATCTCCAATGTGTATGTTTATCATGGTACAACTAAGGGTAACCAGCACACCATGAACCACACCTCACATGAAGCACCCCCAATCATGATGTAAACACTTTTGAAGTAACCCCCAAAGCTAATAATAAATTTCCTAGAAAGATTGTGGGCATGTGTACGAGTGAGATATGAATTTCAAGTGCACACCCATCATAATTAAATTTGTTTTTTTCTTTCCAAAGCATGAACCTAGGTGCAACAGAGCTACAACAAAGACCCACATGTATCCACCAAGCATTCGACTTTGAGATAGTGATAGGTTTGAACACTTGACACCATACAAGATCTTGGTGGAAATAGTATCCCCTTTCCCTCCACTTGAATACAAAGAATAGGACAAAGTTATAAATTTATAAATCAATGAGAAGAATTACATGTCAAAGTTGAGGAGATTATCCTTCAAATACAAAAAAAAATACTAAGCTCCTCACCATAGATGTTGAACCCTGCATTATTTCCATGTTATAAATAGTCACAAGGAAATTTGGGTTAGTGAAATTGGGGTAGTGTTATAGCCCCCCCTCCCCCCCCTCCCTCCCCTAATATTTGAATCCTCAAAAAAGTGTTTGACACTCTCCCACAACACAAGGGAGCCATTGATAAGCAGTTAATTCGGCATGGCCATTAAGTCAGGTCAAGCAGTCACATGCAAAAAACTATATTCCACGTCTTATAGGTGGTGGATACTTGACACTTGATAAAGTCAAAAGAAGCTTCCCAAGACTCATTTTCATTTCAAAAAGAAAGTTTGGTTATATATGGACAAATAAAGGTCAAAAAAATAATAACATTACAATGTAAAATGCAAGTTTACAATGTAAAATGCAAGTTGTTGGAGGAAATGTATTTCACCTTAACCTTCGAAGAAAACATACCATTCATTATGTGATTAATGTTAATAACATCACATTACATAAGTCGACATGTTTGGAGGTGCAAGTGCTACATTCATGAAATACCATTTTATATTTACTACCCCTACTTTCAAAAGATATGTTAAACTCTCACGCAATCGCTCGAGGAGAAAGTAATTACCGTATATGTAGTCGATATAAACTAAGATTGGTTCATTAATTCATGTATGTGCAACAATTTCCCCATCTCCAAAAAAACATGAGGACGATTTCTTTATAAGCAACAAGAAAATGGTGTGTAGTTTTTCTCTTCATCACCCAAAGTACAATAGCATAGTGAAGGAGACTTGGATCCATAAGAAACATAGCCATATAAGCCAAAAGGTAAATAAAATTATATCTAATAACGAATGAAGAATGGGAAAAATAGTAAGATCAAAAATATACTAATTGCATGTCCATTAGTATGGTCATGATCTCATATAATTTAATTATTAACACATGATTAATAATTATTTATGATTAGTAACTATTTACATAATAGCGATAATTTATCTTAAATATTTAATAATTCCTCTATTTATTATTTATTTTAAATATATAACAATCCCTCCCTTCTTGAGTCGCTACAACCTCGAAGTAGAACCTGGGTAATCCTTTCCTCAAGTGAGCAAGATGCATCCTTGATTTAGAATGTGCATTAATATTTTGGATGGCATTCGCAAGATCGATAGTTAGAAGAAAAATTGATCTCCTCTTGAAATTAATCAGGCATCTTGCAAATAACAATGCTACTTAAGAAGATAATAGATTGACTTAAAATTGTCTTCTAAAACCATGGTATTTTCCATTGTTAAATAGACTACAAAATCTACAAAAGTGTATTATGGGATTGGCAACATGAAAAGTTATTGGGTGATTTTCTATTTTTTTTTCACACGAAAAAAACAGTTCCATTGTTATTCATATAGAATCAAATGAAACTTTTGATTACAATAATCAAATTTCCAAGTGTAGAAAATTCCAAGTATAGAATATTCCTGATTGTTCAGCTGAAACCTAAGAGTACAATGTTTGTCCTTTTCTTTTTTTCCTTTATAATATTTCTGATTTTAGTCACCTTATAAGATTTGCAGTTTGTCTTCTCTAACTATAGATCCATTAAAAAACTCTTCAAAATAAAGCCACCCTGGTTCATCTTTTAGAGCTTTCTTGGATAGACTGTCAACTATTTTGTTGAATTGTCTGTGAATGTGCATAAAGTTTAAGGTTTCAAAGCCTTTCTTTAAGTTGCTAATCTTGTCCTTCCAATGGCTAAGGTAAATTATCTCTAGTTTCGCTTTGTCACTAATCCAATCTATAGTAACCTTAGAGTCCCCTGCCACCATTAAATTCTTGATAGAGAAATGAGTGGCAAGATAAAGTAGACCCCATAATCCCAGCAACTCAGCTTTCATATTATTCCATGTGCCACCAGCAAAATGTGATTGGATGTTGTGTCCAGGAGTGATTTTTAAGTAAATACCTATACCACAAATGTCTGTTGTAGCTGCCCCATCAAAGAAGCCAATGGGGTTATTGTTGAAGTAGGTCAGGTTAAGTAGTATGTCTATTTTATCTGCTTCCTCTTTAGGTAGATGTTCTTGTAATGTGGTGAGAATTTTCTGATAGAGTCCTTGAACATTCTTGGTAAGATTGTCAAACAGAATTCTATTTCTAAATTTCCAAATTTCCCACATAAGCAGAAAGGGAATGTGTTTATGATTTAGTAATTTGAGGAACCAAAATTTGAGGTTTTCTTCAATGGTAGCCTTGTTCCACTCAAAGTCAATTCTCAAGGAAGTGAGTATTTGACCCCCAATCATTTGTGTAATTTGGCAGTCCACAAAAAGATGTGTGACTGACTCTTCTGCCTTAAGACATAAAGTGCATATAGAAGGGCCAATTCCTCCACGTTTTTGAAAGTTGATACCTGTGAGTAATCGATCTTCTAAGCATAGCCACAGGAAGCATATGATTTTGACTGCTACCTTCACCAACCAAATAGTTTTGTGCCACCATTGTCCATCATTGCAGTTGAAGGTGTAAAGGATACAATAATATGTTGAACTAGTCGTGATTGTTCCTGTGGAACGGTTCCATGACCAATGAAGAAAATATTTTTCTTTGTTGAGTCGAATGCCACTAAGATTTAGGTCCTTAGTGTAAGCGTCCCATTCTTGGTTGAGTTCTAAATTTAATCCCAAATATCTAGCGCTTAGCCAGCTCTGTAATGGATCGGTTGTGACTTTGTTTCTGGCTTGCGCTAAGCTGTAAATGCCTTGACTGTGTAAGTGTTGTAAGAGCGCATTGGATAGTTGGACGTTTCCCTCACATCCAATGTAAGGATCTCTCCCAAGGATGACGTGTTGTCCTGTGCCAACCTTCCAAGCCAGCCATCGCTTGATCATTGGTAAAGCTAGCATCAAATTCTGCCATATAATAAAGGGCGTCTTTGTGTGGTGTATATCCTTGCACAGCCAAGAAGTAGGGTCATTACCTTTTAGATATTTCATGTTGATGACCTTATTCCAAAGATTGTTGTCGAAGAGACCTCTCCAATAGGTTTTGGCTGCCAGTGCAAGAGCAAACCATTCCAAGTGTTTTATGCCCCAACCACCAGCTTCTTTCGGCTTAGCTAAGCTTTGCCAGTTAGCTAGGTGATAACCAGAGGTTTTTTTCCCTCCTTTCCAAATAAATCTTCTAATCAATAGTTGAATACGGTGGAGGACAGACTTCGAAGCTTTTTCCAGACTAAGCCAAAAGACTGGGATACTTTGTAGGACTGAAGTTGCTAGAGTGAGTCGGCCTCCCAGGGACAGCCAGCGAAAAGTCCAGCTGTTAATCTTCTTCTCTATTTTTCTGATGAGCCATGACCAATCGTCAATTCTATAACAGTTCGGTTTCAGGAAGAAACCGAGATACTTTAACCCCTGGTCTAGACAGTCTACCTGAATTTTGTAATCATCAATGAGATAGCTCTCTAAAAGTGGATCTAAATTAATCAAGAATTAATTGGGTGATTTTCTATTAAATAAACAAGAATTAATCATATGCAATTGAGAGTTGATCTAAGTGTCTTTTCAAGGTTGAGGCAATTTAAGATTTAATCTCGAAACTAACAACACGAAGACTATGCTTTTTTGACGATAACGTTGTAGTTCGATTCCAGGAGGAAGCGGCGGGAGAAGAATGTAGATGCCTCTTGCCGATCGAGAGGAATGGAACGTGGGGAGATAATGGAGGCTCAGAGAGCTGGGAAAAGAGAGAGCAATCGAGGAAACATCAATTTGACTCTAATTTATTTTCAATACCCAACAAATATTTGGTGGTCTAATCCATTGGACACTAGTTTAGAAAATATTGTTAGTGTCTTATGTATCACTTACAACAACAATCAATCGAGGAATCTCAACTATACACTTGATTATCTTTTAGTTGACTTTTCCAAATTGGTGGAAAGGATCAAGGATGTCCTTGACTCAGTTGACTTTTCCAAATTGGTGGAAAGGATCAAAGATGTCCTTGACTCAAGAGAAGCACGTTCATTAGCACCAACTCATGCTTAGTAAACATCCAAATCAATTAGGAGCAATTTCTTGTATATTTTTCCACTTGCTCTAATATCCATTGTTAGTGAAGTAGCCAAAATAAAAAAGGATTGTGTATATTCATAAATGAATATCTTATCTCATAAGACCAAGACAAATTGCGGAAGAAGTCCAAAAATTCAAAATGTTAGGAAAGCAAGCAAATGGGCAATAATAAGGAATAGATGAGCAATGAATAAGGATAACTTCTAAAGTGACAAATAGGGATTAAGAAAACTTAGGGTCTTGACATAGAATTATCAAGGATTCTCTCGAAGGAAAGGTCCTAAGAAGAGTTGGATACCAAGCTCAATTGATCTTATATTGCCTATTGAAACATGGGAACATGATGACTCTTGAATCTTTGATTTAGATGCAATACCCTTTTTACAATTTGGAACAAAAAGTCGATTGGCAAAGGAATGGGAGGTATGTGTTGCTACATCAAGGAGCTTAACTGAAAGATTAAAGTGTACAAGAGTGATCCCTATAACCAATATATTTTTCTTAATATCACTTTTGAGTACAAGGATACAATATTCATTGTTATGTTATGTTATGATTTGCCCCTTTCAACTCCACCTTCTATAGAAACCCTAATATCACAATTGACAACCAATTATTAACTTAGAGAATGACATTACCACCCTGAGAGATAAACATTGAATTCTTCTTTTTATAAATTTTAATGCTAGAGCAAGGCTCAATCCAATATTCTCTCTAATAAATCTAAATTCAACCCTTTATGGATTGATGAGGATGCTAACCAACTCTCAAATACAAAAGAAACACTAAGGATATTAAAATGAATAATATGGCACTAAACTTCTTAGGATGACCTATTGAATCATTGTGCTATAGTCAATCACCTTGCCAACCATAGTGTTAATGTCAAGTATTATAGAAACAAAAAAGAAAACATCCTCTATAGTTTCATTGATTTTAGAAAATCCTTCGATAGTGTGCCTAGAGCCAAACTACATACAACATTAAAATAAATTGGTACCCCCCAAGGTTCATAAGGTTGTGTTTAGGCTCTATGAAAAGGTTATTACTAGGATGTCATGTATATGAGTGATCAATGGAAATTAATTGTAATATTGGTGTGACAAGATAAGCAATGTAGTCACAATGAAATCATAAATAAGAAGAGATAAAAACAACACAAAGATTTCATAAATCCTAATTTGGATGAAAACGAAGGTTTTGGTCTCTAGGTTAGCAATTGGATGGAATTTTAGGGTTCACACGGGGTGAGAAGATTACAAGACCAATATAGGAAAGAGACATTGCCCATAGGCGAGATTGAAGGTAGAAACATGTTGAGGAAATAGATTGCACAATAATATAAAAACTCACCATCAACATGGCAGGTTATTTTGATGGATAAGGAGGTTAAAATGACAAGTTGGTTGTATTGTTGCTTGAGAGGGTTTTGGCTTGGATTTTGTACCATGAAAGGGTTATGTTGAGCACAGTTTTGGCTTCTAATATCCAACTACACTTGAATGTCTCATTATTCTCAACTTATTGATGGGAATTTTTGCGAGTTTGATGGTGTTTTGGTTGGTTTTGCTCTGGTCTACCTTTTTTTTCCCTAGACGCATTGTATATATGCTTGGGCTCTCGTCCAGACCAAATGATTGTAGAACATGTTGCTCGTTTTTTTATTTCAAAGTAAAATTCAATACCTACATGATTGATAGGTTAATATGAGCCTCATTAGTATATATTTTTTTACTTTGGAATAGAGCCTAGGGAAACCCACTAGGCATTTCCCCTCATTTTGAGGATGGTACCCAGGGTAAACCAGATTTTGTAGAAAGTCGAGGCTTTTTTGATAGCTTTCTCATTTAAGAGCTCAACATGTCACTTGCGGGAATTGAACATGGATGGGGGGAAACACCCCTTAGCACAAACCACTCGAGCTAAACCCAATTGACGAGCCTCATTAGTATATTACTGAGTAAACAATTTTAAAAAACCTTATGTACATATTGATCGGAGGATGAAGACCGCATGTGCATCTAGGGTTTTCTTGAGGCCTCAACAACTCCCCCTATTTTTTACAAAAAATAAAGGGGCCCCATTTAAATTTTGGTAAACATTGTTTTTCATTGCTTTTGATTTAATCTTAGTTGATTTGATGAAGATGATTTGATGGTTTCCTTTTTTGGTGTTTGGTGTTGCGTGCTTATTATTGATTCTTTGGCTTATCTTTCATGAGATGAGGACTTGGTGACTTGGCTTATTTGTGACATTTAAGTCTTTTTACTCCCTAGTTATTCAATGTGGTCTGTGTACTCATTTGAACTTATTCAAGTTGATTACATGATTTGATTTACGATAATTGGATTAAACATGATCTTCTGACAATCTCGCAAAGTTTTGGTCTCTAGTGCATAAATGAATTAGTTGAGCACTTTGACGGATTGAAATAATTCAATTTTAAGTCAAATTTTAAGAAATTCAATATACATCTTAAAAGAATACTTATTATTAAGTATAAGCTAGCTATTAATTTTGAATTTGCATAAAACTTTATTTTTTAGGAGTCTTAAACTTTTGCTTAAAATTATGTATTTTCTATAATCTTCTTCTCTTTAACAAAATAAAATCAATTCAATTAAAAATTTCTTAGATCCATTTATTTTGCATCTTTAAAGAATGATTGTTTAAGAATAGACGAAAGCTAATGATTTTGAATTATAATGATATATCATTTTTTAATGAGCCTTCAAGTTTTATTAAAAAACAATATCTATTACATCTATGCACTCTTTGACCAGACAAAATTAATTGAAACAAAATATTCTCATAAAAAACATTTCTACACCTTAAAAAAACATATATAAAAGTATGAGAATGAGATTTAAACAAAATATTCTCATAAAAATATTTCTACACCTTAAAAAACATATATAAAAGTATGAGAATGAGTTGACAATTTTCATTTAAAAAAACTCAATCTTTTTATTAAAAAATATTGTGATCACATGTTATTCTTCAAAAAAAAATCATGAGTTCTTGTTGATTTTTGCCCTCATTTGATTATATTTCACTAAATGCATTGACTTGAGCTGCAGACATTTCCTTGACTGATTATATTTCACTAAATGCATTGACTTGAGCTGCAGACATTTCCTTGACTGATTATATTTCACTAAATGCATTGACGCATTGACTTGAGCTGCAGACATTTCCTTGACTTCTACAAGTTTCTTTTCTTGACCAATATCATCGTGCTCTTACTATCTTTTTATTTTTAGTCCAAAGTAACACATATTCACATTGAAATAAATGTCACTCAATAAGATCCCGTAAAAGTTTGAGTAATTTCTCCTTCATTAAAAGCATTAAAGAAAATTAAAATTTGAATTTCTTACAAGTTTCTTTTCTTAAGCAATATCATCATGGTCTTATTATATTTTTAAGTCCAAAGTAACACATATTTACATTGAAATAAATGTCACTCAATAGGATCCCGTAAAAGTTTGAGTAATTTCTCCTTCATTAAAGAAAATTTAAATTTAAATTTTTTGTAACTTGTTTCTTCATTATTATTATGTCGAAGGCATATTTAATATTAAGTTTGTAGAAAATATGTCAATTAGTTGACAGATTTTAGAAAACAGCCTATCAATTGAACAAAACTTGTCAACCAATACCACTACCTTCTTTGCTCTACCCCTGTCTCTGCTCCTTTGCTGTATGTTAAATTTAACTCTGAATACCTCTTCAAGTGTCAAAGTTATCTATCCACCTATCTGTGCTGTCCCTTTTTACCTTTGTTGTCTATCAGGCCTCCTTTGTTGTCTGTCAGAAATCTTTCCGAGCAGTGCGGGCACCAGGGCTCGATCGAACGACGCCAAAAAATACAAAGTCGAATGAATCATGAGCAAAGGGAAGACAGTGAATATCGCCCTTTCTCACCAGCGACGCGAACGACTTGCGATTGATTCCTATTACGTCTGGCAGGTTTTTTCCCCGCAGCGCCAGCACGAAGTGCCCCGAGCCAGCCCCCATGCAGAGCGCTTTGAACCCGAGACGAAGGAGACCCCGCTCGCTTAGCTTCTGAAAGATCGCGGAGTAGAATTCCACCTGTTGTCTCCACACCTTGCTCGCCCAGATCTTCTTTTGGGCGTAGAATTCGATCCCTAGACCTCCGGAGGGTCTGGGTTTGTAGAGAGAATAAGCCTTGGAGACCTTGGGTTGTTTGTTATCATTGGAGAAGGACATAAATGAGACCGTCCGGAACAACAATTTTGGGTTACTCCTGAAATTAACAATGCAGTCATCCGGATAGTTCGAGAGGTCACATGGCGAGGGCCTTGGACAACGTAAAGAACTGGCATTGCAGCCAAGGCCATTGCAAAGAAAATAGTTCGGACCACGATCATCTTGCCCATGGATCCATATAGAAGCTCCATCTTTATCAGTTTTGTGGCCATCGCGCCAGTGATGTGATCAGATCTAGAGCTGAGACAGTGGCAGAAGAACGGATCTAGCGAACTCTGGCCTTATTTCGCCATTTTTCATCACTTTGGATGGGAGATTTTTTGCTTTAAAAACCCGTAGAGGATTGGGATTTTCAAACTGAGATCGTTTCTGGTTATTTCAGACCGCCAAAGAATTTAAGTACATATAAGAAATTATTATAATTTAAATCCATATAAAATGTGAAAATGAAATTATTATGATTTAAATCCCTATAAAATGTTGTGAAAAATGAGTTCAATCACACTAAAAAAAAACTGTCTAATTTGAAAAATGTTTTCCTTTTTTCTTTTCAGTAAATAAAAATAATAAAAAATATATTATTTTAATAAAATTGTATAAGAAGATTTATTTTAATTTATAAAAAAACATTTTACAAATAAATTTTTAATATCATAAAAATATATATTATTTTAATAAAATTTGATAACCAAATTTATTTTAATTTAGATTTAATAAATATTAAGAGATAAAAAACATTTAACAATTAAATTTTTAATATAAATTTAAGTTAGTTTATTACATATTTATTAGCATATGTTTAGTTAATATTAAAAGTTAATAATGAACAATAATAAACAATGTAAAAAAACTTTAAATTCTTTTTTTAATAGTTCATTTGAATTAGTTTTATGTATCTATAGATTTTAATTGAGTAGTATTTAGTTCACATTAAATTTTATAATATTTTTAATTTCATTTAACATTTTATAGTGTGGAAACATATGTTACTCAACAGCCGTAAGATTGGTAATCAATCTGAGCCGTTAATCAAACTCAGAAAGGATGAAGAGTGCGCAAAAAAGGTGAAAGTGTTTTAGCCGTCAGATCAAGGCGAGAGCAACAACAACCGTCAGATCAAGAAAAGGTGTGCAGGCTTTAACCGCCGAAGTTCTTCGAAACTTCGCGTATTCGGCAATTTTGTGCAAAAGTTGCAAATGAGACAAAGTCTTTCGAAGTTTCGAAGTTCGAGACAAATACTATTCGTCGATCCAAGAAGGAGACACGTGTCAAACGATCAGTGCTTCATTGGTTCGATGTTCAGGAGAAATAGCAAAAGAAGGTGATCAAAGACCCAAAGGCACAAGGCGCGGAGAAAATATGGTTAGTTGAAGCCAGAAGGGATACGCGTCATGCGATCCCACACTTTGGAGCTAGAGCACTTCAGAGGAAAATCGGAAACGTGAAGCAAAACTCTCGAAGCCCGGGATTCTGAAGTTAAGATCCAGATCGTTGATCCAAGTGGACATGTGGCAAGAGATCCTGCACTCCGACGATATTCACTTTGGAAGGAAGAAGGACGCGAGAAGATAGAACCCCTGAAGGCCCGAAGCCCGAAGTTCATCTGGATCGTCCATCAACGAGTTGCTTAGTAGTCGTAAGATCGGCCCTGCGAATAGATCTGAGCCATTAATCAAACTTAGAAAGGACGAGGAGTGTGTTGAAAAGGCGAACGTGTTTTAGTCATCATATCAAGGCGAGAGCAACAACAACCGTCAGATCAAGAAAAGGTGTGCGGGCTTTAACCGTTGAAGTTCTTCGAAATTTCGCATATTGGGCGATTTTATGCAAAGGTTGTAAAGGAGACAAAGTCTTCCGAAGTTTTGAAGTCTGAAACAAATCCTTTTCATCGATCCAAGAAGGAGACATGCGTCAGACGCTCAATGCTTCGCTGGTTCATTGTTCGGGAGAAATAGAAAAAGAAGGTGATCAAAGACCCGAAGGCACAAGGCGTGGAGCAAATCTGGTTCGTTGAATCCAGAAGGGACACGTGTCATGCGATCCCACAGTTCAGAGCTAGATCACTTCGAAGGAAAATCAGAAACGTGAAGCAGAACTCCCGAAGCCCGGGATTCCGAAGTTAAGATCTAGATCGTTGATCCAAGTGGATACATGGCAGGAGATCCTACACTCCGGTGATATTCACTTCATAAGGAAGAAGGACGTGAGAAGCCAGAACTCTCGAATCCCGGAGTTCATCTGGACCATCCATCAACGAGGACACGCGACGCCATATCTCATAGTTCAGAGATTCACACTCCGGAGGTCAGCGCGGATTAGAAGTCGGAAACTCTCGAATGGTGGAGTTCCGAAGAAGATCTTGGTCGTTCGTTGTAGAGGCCTAAGGATTGTTGGGTCTACACCTCTATGGATAATTCGTCGCCTCGGCACTTCGCGAGTTTTGCGATTAAGAGCGGTAAAAAGAGCGGTAAAAGGATCTGAAGCCTGAAATCCTGAAATAACTCTAAGTCGTAGATCTAGAGAGGTAATTCAAACTATCGATCTCTTGTCTTGTTCGGAGGTCCACGAGTTCGAAGGATTGCGAGGAAAGAAAGGAATATTGTATGGAGCCCCGAATGTACGAATTCTTGAAATAACTGAGGATCGTTGATCTCAAATCAACGAGGATCATTGATCTTTGAAGCAATTCATTTATTCGGCAAGTCGGCTATTCGAAGGAACCAAGATTTTCATGTGTCTTAACACCCGAAGCCCTAAATCCCGAAGTGCCTGGTTTTCAGCCCCCGATCATATGAGAAGCTAAACAATGAATTTGTTTTGGCACTCGAGTAAACTCAGATAGCCTGATTCCTCCATTAGAGGAGCTACAGTTGCTACAGTTGCTAGAGAACATAGCTCAAAGCTCTGGATCTGTAGATCTTGCGCTCGGATAGTCAGATCCAGCCAAAGTATTCTACAACCTTATAAGACAGATCGTCGAGAGCATAAAGGAATAGTGGGACAGATCGACGAGAGCATAAAGGAATAGTGGGAGAGATTAAGTAAAAATATTTACCAAAAATATATTAATTTAAAATGAGAATCAAAAAATTATTAATCCCAAATTAAAGGTCTAAATAAAAAGAATAATAATAAAATAAAACATCTCAAAATAATTAAAATATTTCTATATAAAACAATTTATGAAATTTATAAAAGATGAAAAACACTTCAATTTGAAATACCTGCTATATAAAAACTACTGTACCAATAAATAAATAAAATAAATTTCATTTTCAAATTATTTAATTATAAAAAATAAAAATAAAAATGTAATTTATTATTTTAATTATTTTAAATGTAAGCCATGTTAGGGTTTTTCATATCTAATGTGGGAATTCAGATTTTTTCCATACAAAACTCTCCCACCTATAACTTTAGGTTTTACAATTGTAAACTAGCATGCACTTATAAAATGAGGATTAATAAGGGGCACTTCCTACCTCTACTTTTAGTGCCCCTACAAAATATTTTTTGTCATCTAATTAAATGAGAATTACAATTTCTTAAGTAAAAGATACACTTTTAAAAGAAAAGGTTTTTAACTCTATTGATTTCATTAATGCAATTTTAAAATTTACAATTTTAAAAAGTAAATTTTTAATTCATGAAGAAAATCAAATTTTACAATTTCAAAATATATAATGTTACATTTAAATAAACATTACATTGAAGTAAAGATAAATATAAAATAATCAATGGTGAACTCATTAATCTAAACTTTAGTGAATTATTGTACTCTTTAACTAATAGCCCCTTAAGTGATCAATCTATATTTAATTGATAATCCTTTAAGTGAAGAATTTATTAATTTTTTAGATTCATAACTAATCAAACATTTGTGAATACCCAATATTGTCATCCAAAGAAGAAATAGAATATATAGACCATATATTTTTGAATGCTCAATATTGCATGAAAAACAAACACTAATACACTTGAAAACTTTGTTCTTGGGTGTTCACAAAAAAACTATGATATAAACTTGTAACAAAACCCAAAACAAAAACGATTAAGATATTGATGTTTATAAAGGTAGTATCGTGATGCATATATGCAAAGATGGATTTTTTAATTTCTAAAATCTCTATTATATATATATGTGTGTGTGTGTGTGTGTGTGTGTGTGTGTGTGTGTGTGTGTGTGTGTGAAACTTAATCGATTAAAAAAAAATAGAGGTTCAAAAATCTCTATTATATACATTTTATAGACATAGTTGCACGACATTGTCTAAACATTCTAAGTTTGTGTGCATTTTCACATAAATCCCATTATATAAATCTGATTGAAATCACATTTTTATGTTGCTTAAATCCAAGTGAAATTACAGCATAGTTTCTTTATTTTTCCATATATTGTGATATGAAGCAATTCACATTTTTGTATTGCCATCATAATATTGAATAGACAATTTTATAATGATTACTTTTTATGTTACTATATGTTTAGTATACCTTTATGCATTTATAATGTATGTGTTACAGTTTGTTTATTTGTGATATTATAATTTAGGGTTAATTACTTTAATTTAGTTTTTTTTAATTATATATTAAAATTTATTTAGTGATTTATAATGGTTTGTTTTGATATTTGTAAATATTATTATTAATTTTTTATCCACAAAAAATATGGGACTAAAACAAATTATTTTAAAATTTCATCATTAACCACATCTTCATTATCATCTTTAAAATAAAATCATAACTTATATATCATACATTTAATTATTGATCATACATAGTTTATAGATCAAGTTTTTTTAGTCTACTATTTACCTCTATTTTCAAAACTTACAATCATTTCACCATAAGTTTGACTATTAAAATAAGATCATTTCAATTACAATAGTTTGACTATTAAAATCTACATAAGTGTATTTACCTCACCTCCTTGATTTAAACCTTTGATCTTTAATCAGAAACTTTCCTCAACTTTTTTTTTTTTCCAAGAAAAAATTACTCGATATTATGTTAAAAATATAAATCATTTACATAGCAAGCTCTGATGAGCTGAAAATCAGGAGAAAATGGGACCTGCAGTAATGCCAAATCCATCGAAAATAGAGCGACAAAGGGAATGATCCCAACGCTGAAGCGGACTTGTTGTCGCCGATCAGACAGTGGAAATATACATCCTGGAGGGAAGAGTCGAATGCTTAAGGAACCCACAGAAAAAAATAGGCAATATGAACTGGGAAAATATGCGGATTCAGATCGCTCTCCCATCGCTGAGGGGAAATCCCAACGCTGATAGGAGTGCTGCCACCGATCCAACAGTATTGAATGGACAGTCTGAAGGGGAGATTTAATAGCAAAAAACAACCCCCGGTAGGAGCAGGCTTCATCAAAAGATAACCAATGCCAGCACAAAGCACTCGCCCACCTCATTCAAACAGATTTAAATAGGAAATGGGACTTTCAAATCCATTCTCACAATGGAAAATTGATAGTCTCCCCACCTGACTGCTGAGGGCTCCTTTGGATAGTGCATCCGCCGCCATGTTGTGCGTTCTGGAGAAATGCCGGAACTTAACGTCCATGAAATGCTTCGAGAGCAGTTGTGTTCTATCCATCCAGCCTTCTATATGGACTGAGTGGAGCTTACACTTATTGTTGATCCAATCTATAACTATTTGCGAGTCTCCAAGGACTAGTAGGTTATCCAGCGACCAAAGAGAGGCGAGGGCAAGGGATGTCCACAATCCCAAAAGCTCTGCTTTAGTATTCGTGCCCTCCCCATAGTTTAAATACCAATTTGTAGTTCTCTTTGGATGTGTTTTGAAAAATCCACCAGCCCCACAGCATAGGCCAGAGGTTGCAGCAGCTCCATCAAAACACGCCAGTGTGTAACCATCTGTTAAAGAGATCTCACAAGTCTTTGGAGCAAAAGACTTGATCGAAGGGGGTTGCCAATGAAAGGTGGCCCAAACTCTGTGTAAAACCGCCTGTAAAGAAGGGGGATGGTCTTCAAAGATCGCAAAATTCCTCTCTTTCCATATCTGCCAGCAGATGTGTACAGCTAAGCTCGGGGGAGCTGTTTTTTTAGTGTTCCAGTCAGCAAAGCAGGCCGAGAACGTGTTACCTCCCCAGACCACAGATAGAGAGAGGGACTTGATCAATTGAAGCCAAACCTCCTTCGTAAAATCACATTGAACCAGGAGATGATGCACATCTTCAGAATCGTGTTTACAGAGTGGGCACATGCCAGGGCCCTCCCAGCCTCTATGTCTTAGAGCCTCCCAGGTAAGAATTTTCCCTCTACCCGCCAGCCAGATAAAGAGCTTTAGTTTAAGCGGGACCTGCCATTTCCAGATGAGACGAATCCAAGAGTGGTCAACCTCCAGTCTCATCTGGTGTAAGTGGGCATCATAAAGATTTTTAACAGTGATGGAGCCCGTGGCGTCTCCCCCAGCCCAAAGCAAAAGATCAGGTTTATCGGTGAGCGATATCCCGGCACCTTTGAGGGCCGATGTGTATCGGCTCCACTCTAAGGCCAGCGAACCATCCAAGGACAGGGATCCACTGTCCAACCAGTCATCCAGGAGGGATAAGGCATCTGTCGGTAATTTTACTTGGGCCAGGGAAGTGTAATTTTGTGCCTCAAGCTGCGCGCTCAGCAAAGGTGAGAGGATCAAATGGTCACCCAGACCAAGGATCATATCCCGTCCAATGTGAATGTCCGTCCCCTTACCAGGTTTCCACCGTAACCAGTGGAGAATTACCTGAGAGGACGCGACCATTCCTTTCCAGAATGGAGAAAACCATTGCTGTAAGAGAGTCGGCTTTCTGATCCAGTCAAGGAGGGATAGGGAACCCAAATACTTTGCTTTAATCAGTCGGCTCCAAATGTTAGTGTGGGTGAGTGCTCTCCAGAAGGAGCTGGCCAGAAGAGCTTGATTGAAGGTGGAGAGAAGCTTTAGCCTCCAGCCCCCTGCATTCCGAGGCTTGGACAGCTCTTGCCAACTGCAAAGGTGAAATCGGCGCTTGCAAGCCTGGTCATTCCATAAAAAATTGAAAGTGAGCCTCCGAAGGATCGAATTGATCTTTGCAGGTAACCGCTCCAGAGACATCCAGTAGACGGCTAGGCCTTCCAAAACAGACTTGACCAGAATATAGCGACCCCCAATTGACAACCATTTATTGCACCAAAAGCCGATTTTTTTTTCAAAAAGTGCCACAAGCCATTGCCAGTCGCAAGGTGAAGAAGATCCCAATTTGAGATGGAAACCAAGATAGGTAAAACCTTCACTTAGATTAAAGAAAGGTAGGGGTATGATTCCCTTTAGGTGTTGTAATTCTGAATCTGTAATGGCCCAGTAGTGAACTGTGGACTTAGTGAAATTAAGGGACAGGCTCGAGGCTTGACAGAAGAGCTGTAAGGTATCTTTTAAGACTAGTCATTCCCCCTGTTCAGCTTTCAAAAGAATAAGCACATCATCACAAAACATAAGGTGAATTAGATTAAAGAAATTGGAGAACTTTAAGCCCGAGAGATGATGATCTTCGACTTTTTTGGCGAGAAGGATGCTAAGTCCTTCCATGATCAGGATAAAAAGAAAGGGGGAAAGTGGGCACCCTTGTCGAAGGCCCCTTTCACTCTTGAAGAAGCAAGATGGCTCACCATTGATTAAAACCGCAATGTTGGCATTAGTAACACAAGAAAGTATCCACTGGCTGAATTTTTCTCCAAAGCCCGCAGACAATAGAATTAATCTTAGAAACTCCTAGTCGATATTATCGAAGGCTTTTTGGATGTCTAACTTCAAGACGAGTGCTTTTAAATTATTTTGCTTGATGGAATGTATGCACTCGTGAGCGGTAGCAATAGCGTCTTGGATTCTTCGGCCTTTTAGGAATCCCAGCTGCTCTGTTGAGATACACCTTTGCAGAAAGGGCTTAATTCTATTAGAGATCACTTTGGTAATAATCTTATAAACTAGATTGCAGAGTGAAATTGGCCGGAAGTCACTGAAGGCAATAGTGTGATGTTGCTTCGGGATTAAGACCAAAAAGGTGGAGTTGAGGCTCCCAATTACCTTACCTTTTAAGCGTGAATCTTCTACCATCTGGAGTAAGTCCTCTCCCACTAGGTCGAAGAAATGGAGGAAGAATTCTGACGTCCAGCCATCAGGGCCAGGGCTCCTGTCTTTCTTGAAATTGTGTAGAATGTATTCTATCTCCGGCAAGGTAACTGGGGGTAAAGGGAGGCAGCTTCCTCTTCAGAGACAACCGAGGGGTATAAACTGGCAGTATAGCACTTCTCCTGGAGGTTGAGTCTGTTCTGTGCACTGTAAAGGCGTTTAAAGTAACAGGCCGCTTCTGCCTTTATCGCCTCCTGTCCACGAATGACATCCTCCCCGTCATTTTTTATAAACCATATACTCTTTTTAAGTCTGTTATAGCTCGCTACCTTATGAAAAAACTTTGAATTGGAGTCTCCACATTTAAGCCAAGTGGCTCTGCTTCTGAGCCTCCAGGCGTTTTCTTGAGAGCAAAGAGTAGAATTCCTGTTAGACTCTAGCAACTTCAGTCCGTCTGCCTCCTCTGTAGATAATGCAGAAATAGAAGATTTTTGGATAGCTTGAATAATCCCATTCTCCAGCGTGACAAGTCGGGCCTGTTCCTCTTTTTTTTTTTTTATGAAACCACGATCTAGTGTAGTCCTTTAAGACTTTCAATTTCCAAGCCAGACGTCGCTGAGCATTTTCTTCCGTGTTGAAACAGGGATCGCTCCAAACTGTAGTAACCAAAAGATTGTAGTCCGTCTCCAAGATCCAACTATGACTGAATTTGAAAGGGGAAGAGCAAATTCGGTCTGGTGGCCTCAACTGTAAAAGTATGGGAGCGTGATCGGAGAAGTAGGGAAGTTCAACCCTCGAGGCCGGAAAAACAGTAGAGGACAAATACTCATCAGCAACAAGAAATCTGTCTAACCTTCTGGCAATGGCATCCGGTCCCGATCGACCATTCCTCCAAGTGGGGACGAGCTGTGCTGGTAAAATATCAGTCAGCTTATTAGTGACAAAAATTCTCCTGTAGAAATCTTCAGTAGCCCCCGGTACATAGCTGCCTCCCCAATTCTCTGTGGCAGATAGGATGATGTTGAGGTCTCCACCAACAATGAGTGATGGAATGGAGAGAATTCCGCTGTCATCCAGTTGCGACCAGAATCTCTTTCGGTCCGAGCAAGGGCCGTATATATTCAGAAATGCTATTTCCCGAGAGGAAGCAAGGCAATGCCCCATACAAAGGATGCCTCCAGTAGTCAAGGAGGGGCTCAGGTCAAAAGTACTTGGCTCCCAAGCCACGAGTAAACCACCGGAGTTACCAACGGAGCTAACGGCCACAGTGTACCATGAAGGACGAAAATGGAACACAAAATCTCTGGATTTCTGTGCATCAGTAAGCGTTTCTTGCAAGAAGATAATGTCCGGCTTTGTATGCTCCAGGAGTCTTCTTAAAATATACTAGTTAATACTTCAGCATTCCCATTGACCAGCTTAGAAAATATACTAGTTAATAAAGATTTTATGCGAAGTTGAAAACGCCAGGCTGGTGATAGCATCATCAAGCCAAGCTCATTAAAGCGATATGCCCCTAGCATTAAAGATGAAATGGTGCCACGTTAGGATTTGATGAGCGTTAAAGACCCTTCTATCCGTTTAATGCGTCATAAAATTTTCAGTGACTAGCACCAGTAAGGACCCAGATAAAACGTTCCAGATGAAGGCACGATTTACAAAGGAATGGGACACGTTTTTTTTCTAAAACCTGGTCCCAAAATCACTATACGAGCTGGCATGGAAGCTCGTTCGTTTTCTAGACACAGGAATCTATTTTAAAGAGGTTAGGGTTTTAATAAAAATGCGTGGAAAAGAAGTTCGCGTTGAAACCAGCCTGAAATAGCAATCAAATCTAAAGGTGCGCAGTGATTAATGCCAGAGGACGGTTTTCAGCTGTAAAGGCTCCACGTCGGCAAAATTGGAGATATCCGATCTACCCACAAGAAATTACGATGAATTCATTCCTGTATTTGGCAGCCAACTCATGGAGGAGGGATCTGCGTTTCTCTGATCAATAAATAGTGCCATAACTGCTCGGTGAAAAGATAAAATAGTTAAGAAAATTTTCAGTTGCCAAAAATTCAGATGACAGATTGTTCTAACAGATCCACCCGTCTACATATTCTAGTTGGTTCAATGCTTATCTAGAGCTTTTAAATGCTAAAAGCTGTGGAGATACCATGAGCTCACCAAAGACCAGCTTTTCTCGTCATTTTCCTAGTTTTAGTTTAGTTTAATTTTATGTTCTTTAGTTTAGTTTTGCTTTATTATTTAGTTTTATATTAGATTAATTTAGTTTTTATTTATTACCTTTATTCTAGTCTAGTTTAGTTATATCTTATTACTTTTCTTTTAAGTTCTTATTTAATTTTTTAGTTTTATTTTAATTTCGTTTAATTTAGTTTTATATTACTTTTTAGTTTATTTTACTTGGTTGAATTATATAGGTTTAGTTTAATTTAGTTTTTATTCTAGTTTTACTATTATTTTAGATTTTATTAATTTTGACTTAGTTGTATTCATTATTTTATTACACATAACTATAAAAGAAGCATGAAGTACACACTTCTCGAGGGGAGGAAAAGAGTAAGAGACATTCAAGAGGATTGGACATGATAGAAAGAATTGGGATGGAGGTGGATTTTTCTTGCTTGGGATTTTTTAGTTTTTTCTTGAATAAAGAATAGGTGTTTGAAGAATACTTGATATTTTTATCAAGTTTATTTAAACATGTGTTTTTTTTGTAGGGTTTGAAATGAAGTATTTAAATATTTTATTCTTATCAGGTTTAGATCATTTTTGAAAGACCTCAAATTATGTTGGTAGATTCATTCAAGTGAAGAAAAGGTGATGTTATCGCATTTTTGTTAGTCATTTGCTAAATCTTTTTCTTAGACTTTACGAGAATTCTTTCTGTAATTATGTTGTCCGCCAAGACTTTGTATTAGATGAATAAATGCATCATCTATTAAGATTATTTTATGACTAATCTTTGGTGTATTTGGACTTATAAAGTACCTAGCTCCACGAATTATTTCTCATGAGCTTGAACACTTATTATTCACATTTTGTCTGATATCATCTCTTACATAATACTGAAACTTTTCTTTGA
>ML789218.1:17509-32990 GCA_009831015.1 Picea engelmannii | reverse complement strand
TTGATATTTCACTTTGTGCATTGTGGTTGAGATCGTGGTTTAAATTGTTTCCGCAATAATAGTAGAAGCGATTCTGTATTTAACAAGTTGTGGTAATTGTTAGATCAGGAAAATCGCAGGAATACATTAATTTGTATCGAAATTTCTACATCTGTGACGTAAAGCCAATCTAGTATCTTGCTTCCAACCTGATGGTTGTGACGTAAAACAAGACGATGTGATGAGACTACTACTGTGCTTCCGGATTGACAGTTGTGATGTAAAGCCTGTCTAGTATCTTGCTTCCAACCTGATGGTTGTGACATAAAGCAAGACGATGAGATGAGACTAGTACTATGCTTCCAGCTTGAGAAGCTGTGACGTAAAGCCAGTCTAATATCTTGCTTCCAACTTGAGTGTTGTGACGTAAAGCAAGACGTTGAGATAAGACTAGTACTGTGCTTCCATCTTGAGAAGTTGTGACATAAAGCCACTCTAGTATCTTGCTTCCAGCTTGATTGTTGTGACGTAAAGCAAGACGAGTACTGAGCTTCCAGCGTAGCAACTGTGACGTAAAGCCAGTCTTGTATTATGATGAGCCAGCCTCGTGCTGTGATGATGATGATGTATTAGTTTTATAGTAATTCATATTGATGCAGATGATGATTGCATTCCTTTGAGAATGACGATGTTGGCGATGAAGAAAACTTCCGATGATATATAGATACGCCAGTCAATGTTCCAAGATGATATTGATGATGTTGTCCTCCTGATGATGTTGATGATAAAGGCCTCTCTCTCATCTGATGATGTTGTAGAATACCCTTCTTGTTAAGGGGGAGTGTTGAAATAATGTAACTGCAAAGTGTATTCTTATTATTATTTGATATATTATTCATTGGAGCAATCCCCATTGTGGATTGATCGTGTCAGCTATTGTAAAAGGACCAAATCCCCTTTTGCAGATTGGTCATAATATAATTGTAATAGGCAAAAGAAGAAGTCGGCCTCGGAATATAATAAAGGTGGTTATAACCACCCAGGAGAAGAAGTCGGCCCTACCAATGAAAGGACACTCCCACACGTGTCAGTCTTGTATAAATAAGGAGGCTAGCGCCTCACTTAGACACACACTCACTTGTTCATTGAGAGACAAGTTTCGGAGATGCAGTTGGAGAAGAGAGAGAGAGAGAGGTGCATCTTTGGGAGAGGACATTATGTACTTGTTTGAGTTATCTCTTGGCATTGTATTGGCTATCTATATTAAGGAAGTTTTGTTGGGTTTTCTGCCCCATGAGGGTTTCCTAGGATAAATGATGTGTCTCTTGTGATTGTGTATTTCTCAGTGATTCTATCTTATGCTATTGTTATCTAGTGAAATGCAAAGAACTATAATATTGGCTTAAACATTAACAAAAAGAGGCACGTGGAAGGACTCTCAAACAAGATACTGGAACCAAAAGAGAAACCTTCGGCCTCAGGTCTCCACAAGGAACATAGCTCAAACACCATCAATGACAACAAGGATTGCAAACCTCCCTCGGGTAAGTCCCCACATTTACCTTCCCCTTGTAAAAGGAAATCTTCAAAAAATTTGGTTTTTACAACTCGGGGGATACGAGAAAAAACAAAAGGATTAGAGTCTATCAGTGAATTTTTTCCTAACCTGACAAGCATTAACAAATGTGTGCCCTCAACCATTATCCCTCTACCGGTGATTGAAAATGACTTGGTAGAAGAAGAAACCTAGGTGGAGACTCTTGAAAACCCTAAATTGGAATCTAAGCCTCAGGAATCTTCGCAAGACTCTATACAAAAAAACTTCAAATATATCCTTCAACCCAGAATCAAAGGAATCCTAGACTTCCCTCGGAAGGTCGCGGGGGGGTTAGGTTTACTTGATGAAAAAAATCAAAATCCAACCCAAAGACAAAGAAAGTCCTTTATATTCATGGCACAAAGACAAGCATCATCAAAGGTTAGATGTGGGAAACAATTGTCTCTAATTAGTGCTCTTAAAACATCTACCCCTCATGAGGGGCTTAAATGATCTTCCTAGCCCTCAACTGTCGAGGGTTGGCTAATTCCTCAAAGAAATTGGCCATCATGAGGCTTATAGAGACATTAAAACTCGTTATTATCCTCCTTCAAGAGATAATGATGGAGGGGGCAAAAACAATTCAAGAGCTCTCAAAATTTATGATCAAGTGAGAATTCAATTACATTGATGCTATTGGGAGATCTGGTGGAAATATAATTGGATGGAAGATATCTTCATATACCTTATCTAACTCTTGCACCTTTCGTGCAGGTCTAGGGGTAGCCTTATTCTCAATGGATATGGAGAAAGAAATCTTTGTCCTAAATGTTTATGGTCCCTACTTTGATAGAGTGGAGTATTGGGACAAATTATTCAATATGGAATGCCTTCATAGCAATCTTGTGGTGTTAGGGGGAGAGATAAACTTTACATTAGGAGCTTCAAAAATTTGAAGACATGCTACTCATATGGATTGTTTATCAAAATATTTTATAAGAAAGCTGGAAGCAGTGGGTCTGTTGGACATCAACCCAACAAAACTAACTCCCACTTGGACAAATAAGAGAACAAGGAAAAACAAAATAGCCAAGATGCTTGATCGCTTTTTAGTATCATAAGGGTTTCTGGACAAATTTATTTGAGTTAGAGAATGGGTAGCCTCGGGAGGGGACTTAAACCACAACGTGTTAATATATTTAGACACTTAGGAATTCGTTAAGATCAACTTGGTTTAATGTGTTGTTAGGTAAAAGTGTGTTTCTTATTGTGTTTATTTATTATGCATTTGTAGTTAGGTAATCTGATAATCATGATATGTTCCCGACATAGAGTTTTCTGACAACTCATATTCTCCTCAATCTTAACGTCTAAATTGATATGAGGCTTGACACCCGATTGGTCCATGATCTCTATTTAAAGAGCATGTGGGGTCATTTTGTCGATGATCAATTGTGAGAAACACTCTTGTAAATCTCTCTGTAATATTTGTTCTTTTGCATTAATAAATTTATCCAAGTGGCCACGTTGATTGGGGTCGTGGATGTTTCCTCATAGGGGTTTTACCACGTAAAAATATTGGTGTGTTGATCTTTGATCTGATTGTGTGAGTGGTTATTGAAGGTGTTCATCCTCTGTTGGAATACTTGTGTTTTCAAACATGGTATCAGAGTGCATTTGAAGACCCGCTCTCATTGTAGATCAAGATCTTGAAGTCGTGTTGTTCCATCTCCGGGTTTTTTTCATTTATGTACATTTCTAGGCTAAGAGGACTATTCCATTGCATCCAAAACGCTTATTTCAGTCATGAACTCTTTTCATTTCACTCGAAAAGGTTTCTGTTTTCCCAAGATACAACCATTTCAATCATATCCGGAGGTATAACGCCTGAATACGTTCTTTTTAATTTTTTGCAGAGATAATATTTCGGTTTTCTATTTTTTATTTCCAGATTGTTACTCTTTTCAATCTACGTATGCTCTTTGCTCTGTGCGATTTTGAAAAATTAGAAACAAAGAAAAAAGGGTTTTCTTATCTGTGTATGCTCTTTGTCATGCAATCTATGTGATCTCGGTAAATCATAAATAGTGGGAAAAATTGCATTTTACGGGTAAACTAACCGAGATCTAACCCTTGTTGTTGTTGAGAAACGAAATTTTTTTCTTGTGCGAAAAGAGTTTTGTTTTAGCACACTCCCCAAGGTCGTCTTCCACAATAACAACCCCAACCCTCCTTCTTTAGACTATAATGTGGTTTACACTAGTTCACTTGGTTAAAAGTTACCTTACTTAGTAAGAGGTCTTGAGTTCAAGTCTTTTTTTTTCTGTTTTTTTTTTTAAAGTTCATGCATTCATTGTAAAGTGCATTTCACTTAAGTTATAAAAGTGAATCACTATTAAATAACTTTAATATTTTATTTTAAGTTATTTTGCATGCAAATTTAATTTATAAAGTAATTTCATTGTAAAAGTGATTCTCGCTTATTCTATAAAAACAAGTCACTTCATAAGTAACTTATTTAAAAGTGAGCTTATGGGCACAGTTAAGAGGAGCATCACCACGTGGACCAAATTCTACTTTCCACGTGGCTCTTTGGTTATTGTTTATGTCTTTTTCAAAATGGCATAACTTTCACATCTGAAGTCCATTTTCAGTGCCATTTTTTTAAACAACCTATTTTCTTGAGATCTTTCCATCCAGAGCATCAGTTTCATCTTTTTCTGCATATTTTAATATGACATCTCTCAGTGTCAACTACTTCTCATGGAAATCCCATATGGAAGATGTATTAAGAAGTAAAGGATTGGGAAAATAACTAGAACCCATTGATGATGAAAAGAAAGAAAAATGGGCTAATAAGAATGATGAAGCACGTGGACTAATCAGAATGTCCATCTCTCATGATTTAAGGTTTCACCATCAAAGAATTGATGACCCTAATGATGCTTGGGAAAATATTGAAGTTGTGTTTGGTAAACACAATATTATTCAAGCCCACCAAACAGAAAATCAGATAATGACTTTAAGTCCAAATGATTTTCCTTGCATTGAATATTATTTATCTAAGTTCAAAACACTTAGAATTTTCTGTAAAGAGTGAAATAGATTTGGAGGATGAGTGTTACAAATATGTTATTCTTGCTAAGCTTGGTAGTGCATATTCAGTGTTTGTATCTACCTTTTATGCCACCAGATAAGCTCTAGAGATTTCTTATAATAAAAAAACTCTTTAATCATTTTGAGATGTTTTGATTAGAAAGAAAGATAAGCTATGCAAGTTGGAGTGATCAGCATTGCAAATACCTTCAAAAAATCCTTAGTGGCCTAGCAGAAAGATAAATCCAAGAATCCCAAGAAGCAACATCCTCGCCACAACAAGAAGCAAAACAAGAGTCCCAAACCCTCCCATCCAGCTTTCACTCCTAATGGTGACAAATGAGAAAAATATAAAAGTAAAAGCATTGGTGGAAAACATTGCAAATTTTGTGAGAAAGATGGTCATGTCGATTCTAAATGTTTAAAAAAAATGGAAGCCTTAGAAGCGGTGATGAAGAAGCACAATATCAGTATTGATTCTTCTTCTTCTTCTTCTTCTTCTCATGGACATGCACTTTCGGCTTCTGGTTTATCCTTCAATGAAACTTCTACTTCTTATGATGAGTGACTTATTGATTCTAGAGCATCTTATCATATAACTAAGGATAAAGCCACATTTTCTTCTCTAAATAAATGTAACACCAAGAAAATATTTGTTGGGGATGATAGATCTCTTAGTGTTGTAGGGTCTGGAACAGTTCAGGTAGATAATAGTTATTTCAATGATGTATTATGTGTTCCAAGTCTTTCCTGCAACCTTATATCAGTATATTAGATCAATCCTTCAGAGGAAGGTAAAACCGCAAATTTTTTACCTCACCAAGTTGTAATCAAGGATCTAAAATATCCTAATCATGTCCTCGCAACTGGAATTGCTAATAATATTACTAGGTTGTACAAGTTTGATAACTTTGGGTCATCCTCTTTTCCATCAGTTTTTTTTCTCATAGTGATGACTTGCGCAAACTTTGGCATGAGCGGTTTGGTCATCTAAACTATTGTTCATTGTAGCAACTATGAAATCAACAGATGGTGACTCATCTTCCTCTTGTTTCTTGTAGAAATGGTGTTTGTATCGGTTGTGTTCTCGGAAAACATCATTGGGACAGTTTTGAAAAGTGTGCCTCTTGGCACGCCTCAGCCCCTTTGCATACTGTTCACAGTGACTTGTGTGGTCCACTTTATTCTCCTTTTTTGGGTGCAAGTATCTCTTAACTTTCATTGATGACGTTTCCAGACGCACTTGGATTTAATTTTTAAAACTTAAAAGCGAAGTGTTTGACAAGTTTTTGGCCTACAAGATCGTTGTGGAAAAAGAATTTCAACATCAACTTCAAAGGTTAAGAACAGATGGAGAATATGTAAACAACAATTTTACAAGTTATTGCACTGCATGGGACATCCAAATGCAACACATTGTTCCATATACACCACATCAAAATGGTGTTGTTGAGAGAAAGAATCACACATTAAAAGAAATGGCTAATTGTATGATCCAATCAAGGGATTAAGTCTTAATTATTGGGAGAAAGTCACTAACTGTGCAAATTACATAGTAAATCACACTCCCACAAAGGCTCTAAAAAATATAACACCGGAAGAAGCATATAATAAAATTAAGCCATATGTAAGCCACTTCTGTGTATTTGACAGTGTAGCATGGGTTCACATTCCTGATGAGAAAAGAAAATCTTTACATCCTAAAAGTGAGAAGTGTGTTTTTGTTGGATATTCTGAAGATGTCAAAGGTTACAGACTTCTTCAAACTCAATCCAATGAAATTATTAATATAAGAGATGTTAAATTTGATGAAAATGTCTTGCCTTGTGAGACTAATTCAACATTTGTGCCTTCTTCGACATGCGATTCATATTTGGCGTGTGTGCCATCTTCTATTTTTATTATGGTTTCTTCTTCTGATAATGACAATGAGGATGAAAATCCACCTCTGCCTGCTCACCTACCTCCAGATGATTCCATTGTACAAGAACCAACACCATCACCACCGCTTCCTAGATGGGTTCGTTCAACACAAGAACCAGTTGGTGATCTTGTCGGTGATCCTTCATATCAGTGTCGGACATGTTCATAATTCTAGCGAGCCTCTTTCAAGTTTCAAAGACTCGTGATGCAGAGAAATTTGCAGAAGCTTCAAGTCATCCATATTGGGATACACCAATGAATGAAGAGTATCATTCTTTAATGGCCAACGATACTTGGGATATTGTACTTCTTCTGAAAGGAATAAAACTTGTCAGATGTAAATAGGTGTATGGAACTAAATATGCATCAAATGGAAATGTTGAAAGACACGGGGCCTAGTTAGTTTCCAAAGGGTTCTCTCAAGTTGAAGGCACTGACTATAATGAAACTTTTTCCCCATAGCCAAAATGAATTGCATCCGCCTTTTTCTTGCTCTTTTGCCTCACATAAATGGGAGGTTCGTCAGATGGATGTTAGATCTACCTTCTTGCGTGGGGATTTGCACGAAGAAATATGCATGGAACAACCTCCTGGTTATGTCTAGAATGACTCCAACCTTGTCTGATTCCTTAAGAAATCTCTTTATGGTTTTAAGCAAGCTTCCCGAGCTTGGTATGCCAAAATGGATTTCTTTCTTCTTGATACCAGCTTTTCTAGATGTCATTTTGACCCTAATGTCTATACCAAGAAAGTAGGAATCCATCTCATAATCCTTGTTCTTTATGTTGATGACCTTATCCTCACTGGTAGTGACCCAAAACTTTTAAACCATGTGAAAACCAGCCTTAAGAAGAAATTTGAAATGACCGACTTGGGCTATTTGCACTATTTCCTTGGCCTCCAAGTTTTGCAAACCAAGGAAGGAATTTTTCTTTGTATGCTTGTGACCTTCATCGTCACTTTCACATGGATTATTCTAAACCATCCCCTTCTCCTTTCTAGTATGGAGTCAAACTTGTTGCCACGTGTACTTCTCCCAAAGTTGATGCCAATTTGTACCGTCGGTTAGTTGGTAGCCTCTTATATTTGACTCATACCCCTCCCGATATTTCCTTTGTCATTGGTCTTGTTGCCTGGTATATAAAAACACCCCATGAAATCCATTGGAAATTAGCTAAAAGGGTACTTCGATATGTCTGGGGTATAGTTTAGTTCAGGATACATTACAGTGCAGGGGGTACTCATTTGTTGGTTGGTTTCACTAATTTATATTGGTTCGACGACCCTGATGATCGAAAGTATAATGTAAGTTATTTTTCATCCTTGGTTTAGGACCTATCACTTGGGCCTGTAAGAAACAACAAGTTATTTCTCTTTCTTCAGTAGAAGCAGAGTACCAAGCAGCAGTTAATGCAAGTCAATAAGCCTTGTGGCTTCAACAGATCCTTTCAGAGTTTGGATTGTAACAGCAGCATTCGACCACCCTCTAGTGCGACAATTAGAGTGACATCAAGCTCGCCAAAGATCTATTTCAACATCAACACATCAAACACATCGAGCTACGCATGTACTTCATCAGAAAGTTCATTCATGATCGAGTTATTGAAGTGATTTTTTTCCCTACAAATGATCAAGTTGCAGACAATTTCATGAAGTCTCTTACAGAAACGAAGTTCTCCAAACTTCGATCTATGTTAGGAGTCCAGGAAGTTGTCTTTAAGGGAAGATAGTCTCTAATGCCTCCTTCCTTCTCTGATTGTGTCACCTTTGTAAATCCTTCAATCCTATCCGAAGTTATTCTTAAGGGGGGGTATTAAGATATTTAGACACTGAGGAGTTGGTTGAGATCAACTTGGTCTAATGTGTCGCTAGGTAAAAGTGTGTTTATTTATTATGCATTAGTATGCATTTGTAGTTAGGTAATTTGATGGTCACAATATGTTCTCGACATAGAGTCATGTGATGGCGCATATTTTCATTGATCTTAACGGCTACATTGATATGTGGCTTAACACCCAATTGATCCATGATCTTTATTTAAAGAGCATGGAGGGTCATTTGTCAATGATTGATTGTGAGAAACTCTGACTTGTAAATCTATCTATAATATTTTTTTCTTTTGCATTAACAAATTGCTCCAAGTGGCCATGTTGGCTGGAGTCATGGATGTTTCCCTATGAGGGTTTTACCATGTAAAAACATCGATGTGTTGATATTTGATCTAGTTGTGTGAGTGGTTACTAAAGGTGTTTGTCCTATGTTGAAATACCTGTGTTTTCGAACATAACCCTATTGTGTTAGAAGTGTCCCCTGCTTAGGAAAAACCACCCAACCCATTCAAGCTAAATCTTGAATGGTTTAAGGTGGAAGAGTTTGTTAAAAAGATCAAGAACATCTAGAAGCCCTTTGATGAACAACTAAGAGAGTCTACTCCACTTCAATTTCAACAAAACCTGAAAGAGGCAAAGAAGGTAATAGCCCAATGGGAAAAGGAAATAAAACAAAAGGATGATATGCTCCTTAAAGAAGTGGAAGAAATTTTGGAGACCCTGTATAATAGTGAAGGGTTTGGTTACTTGACTTAAACACGGAAATTGGAAGCAAAGCAACTAGAAGAAAAAAGAAGAAGAATATATTGCTGGAGAAAGAGAAGGAATGTGGGCTCAAGAGCAAGGCCATTTAGCTTCAAGCATGTGATGAAAATTCTAAGTTCTTTCATTAATAAGCAAATGGCAGGAAAAATATAAATTATGTTTGGAATATTGACAAGGGAAAGAACAGGAAGGGAAACTACTTTTAAAGACAACGGAGATGAGGGAGTCAACTATTTCTCCAATCTCTTCAAAGAGAACTCTAGGGCCACTATTTTTGAAGTGATAAGACTCTCCAATTCTTTTCCCATCTTTGTAAATGACAAGACAAGTATGGGAAAAGAATGTAACTCCACACTTGGATGATCGTTCATTAACATGAGACGTTAATAAATATACATTCAGATGATTGTTCGTCTTCATCTTCAAATGACTCTTCCTATCACAGAGGACTCTTTACATTTCTACTATTTACAATATTATTTTCAAATTACCATAATTTGAGGATTAGGTATTCAACATTCCCCCCCTTAATCCGAAGGGGTGTTTGTGAGTCCAAGAATCATTCTAAACTTTTCAAATTTTTCTCTTCCAAGTGATTTGGTGAAGATGTTCGTAATTTGCTTATAATTTGCTAAGTTTTGTTCATGTCATAATAGCTGCAGAAAACATGCATTTTGATATGGGAGAAAGTTTTCACAAGGGTGATAGCAGAAACATTTTTTGGGCACAAAATGTTGTTGGACTGATAAACAAGCATACATGGAACTTGCGTAGCAATCCCGTGCTACACAAATGTTGTAGACACATATGATTGAAGAGGACAATATAAAATGATTGATGTACCACACTGGAGGTCAAATCAGGTTTCAAATCGGTAGCTGCCACTTGGATCTGCACAAGTTTCAAGAAACCAAGCGTGCTACGCAAATGTTGTAGGTATCATTTGCATAGCGCTAGCTCCAGTCTGCTACGCAAAAGTGACAGGGCTACCTAACAACGCACCAATTGTCTCGAAGGGGTCTCCAGATGTACCTGATGACTCATCCACACATCAGAATCGAATTTTACTCAGATATTTGATTGTATAAGATATGTTTTGTTTTTCATTAAAAATGGTCAAAACATACTTACTATTTTTAGTAAAGTAGTTTTGGAGTTGTTCTCTTCCAATGTAACCAGATCCACTATTTTAGAAAGCAATAGTTTGACTCCTAATAGCCTAGTGTGGCAATAAGCTTCTATATATTTGATCATTTTGATGTAAAGAGGGCGAGTTGGAAGAACTATAGTATTTTTTATCTTCATTGTAAATTTTTTAATATGAATGAAATGAAAATGCAGAAGTCTTGAAACTTTATGAAAAAAATTCTAATGGTGATGAGTTGACAGTGTGTTTCTCATCTTTTTTATTTATCTCTTGTGTCCCTACTGGCATCTCATTTTTCCTCTGTTTAAATTGATATAAGAGTGTAGAATTCATCTAAATAGTGCTCTAGAATCAAAAAATTTAAATTATGTCCTTTCTTCCTAACTAGGTCAGAAATCATCTATATGGTGCTCTGATTCTGTGATGTGTTGCCTTTTTCCTCTTTCACCCCCTACAACAAATTCAAAACTGAAGGTTTCATCCACCTAATTTATCCTTTTTTCCTTTGAGAGATTCTATCTACCAGACATTAGTTTCATTCGTTTTCAAGATTTGACTCCATAGCCCAAAAAACATCCTTTTGCTTGTCAACAAAACTTTATTAAATCCACTCAAAACTTTAAACCCTAGCCATTGTTTTATCAAGAAAAACCATCTATCGGAGACTAAGTGACAATAGAGAGCCCTCTCTGAACTGAGTAGGCTATTACCCATCTCTAAAGAGGTTTGTGGTTACCTTTGTAGGTTGTTTCCTCAGCCAAAACAATTTACTCAGTGTTAACAGTACCCAAGAGAGAAAGAGTTGAGAGTGATCACAATTGCACTTATGTGCACTTAAAGCTCTTCGACGTTGCAACTGGAAATGTCAGAGGTTGTGTCCATGTTAACCAACAATTTAGATTCTTGATCACCCTACATAACCAGCATTCAGAGTTGTCATTTCCTTTGTTGTTTCTCCATCTCAGGGATCTCGTGGATCTATCATCGTGTCTTTACTTCCTCGCTTGTCATTATTCGAATGCAATGAACCTTTCACAATTTAATGTTAGAATGTATATTCTTGATGCGCCCATGGTTACACTCATACACGCCCGTGGTTACACCAATGCGGAGATGGCTCAGACAATGGGAACAAGAAGATTTAGAGTATGGATAAAGAGTGCCTCGATCAGTCAGTCGGTGATAGCAACAAGAGATGAGCTCAGAACTAGAAAGGAGAGAGATATGGCGTTCAATCGAGATGATTAAATTAGGGTTTTACACAAAGAGAGCATAAACACAAATGAGAACGGACAAGAGAATGTGACGAAGGAGAGGAGCGCATTCAAAGACAAGGTGAAAGCAAATGATGATATCTCTTATGTGCATGAGATCTCAGAGGTGTTTTCGTACACAAAAGACAGATTTGCAGGTAGACGAACAGACTTGCAGGAAGAGGGACATTTTTACACGTAGTAGTAGGGAAATGAAATTCCCAATAGAGAGAGTCATGGAGTTATCCTGCTTTGATACCACTGATAGGCTAGGTATGGGAAGAAAATGTAACTCCACACTTGAGTGATTTGTTCATTCACATGAAACCTTAATAAATATACATTCATATGACCATTGGTCTTCATCTTCGAATGACTCTTCCTATCACCTACGTCTCTTCACATTTCTATTATTTACAATATTGTTTACAAATTACCAAAATCCAAGGATTAGGTATTCAATAGTACACAATGAGGACAACTTGGAGCTGACAAAAGAAGTGGGAAAAGATGAAATCCTTCAAACTTTACATAGTTTCCAAAGGGATAAAATCCATGGGCCTAATGGCCTAACTGTGGAATTATTCCTAGGATGTTATGAATTCGATGAAGAAGATCTATGAAGGGTGGTGGATACCACAAGAAACACAAGGAAAATGTGTGGGGATTATAATACTACCTTCCTTTCTTTGATCCCAAAAGAGGATAATTTGACAACTTTTGAAAAAAATTGGCCAATATCCTTATGCAACTGCATCTACAAATTTCTCTCAAAAGTAATTGTGAGAAGACTAAAAAGGGTCTTATCAAAACAAATCTCGGGTGAGTAGTTCGAGATTCTGGAAGGAACACAAATCCATGAGGTAGTTGGGATAGCTTAGGAAATCCTCCATTCGATCAAGACCAAAAATCAAAGATCAATGGTAATGAAAATGGACCTCTCAAAAGCCTACAATAGGGTAAGTTGGATTTACCTAAGATTGATCCTCATTCACTTAGGTTTTTGTCATAATTTTGTAGTATTGGTGATGAGTTTCATTACCTTTGTATCCTTTGTTGTCTTCGTCAATGGAGCAACGTCTCATTTCTTCATACCATGCAAGGGTCTTAGACAAGGATGTCCCCTCTCCCTTCTCCTATTTTTACTAATAGGTTGAGTAGACTATTAAAAGAGGCATCTGAAAATGGTAGCATTAAAGGGATTTGCATCGAGCAAGATTGCAATATAACACATATTTTGTTTGTGGATGATGTACAAATTTTTTGTGAAGTTGCATGTATGCAAATAAATCTTGATAAATCCATTATGTCCAATGTGGGACATACTAGAGCATGAATAGGTATATTTCTCCTAATTGTTTATGTACTAGGTGATAGATTTGGATCAAGGATTAAAGTACTTGGGATTCCACCTGAAATCAAACATATACAAAAAAGGTGATTAGTAATGGTTGATTGCCAAAGTAGAAAAAAAATTAAACCATTGGTGCAATCGATGGTTCTCAAGAGGGGGAAGATTGGATTTCATTAGCTTGGGTCCCAAAAGGTGTATTGGAAGCAACTAGAAAATTGAGCTACAAATTTATCTAGTCAGGAGAAAAATCTAAGAAAGGATTTGTGTTGGCATCCTAGAAAACACAAATGGTCCCAAAAGCAAATGGAGCATGGAGCCTAAAAAAACTCTTCATCTTCTCAAAGGCCCTAACAGAATAAAATGTATGGAGGATGGTCCAAGGAAAGGATTGTAGGTCCAATTAAATCATAGCTAAGTACTTGTACTCAAAGACAATAGAGGATTGGATTGGGAAACATGTAAAACGAATGCATAATGCCTCAATTATATGGAAAGTTGTGAACGTAGCTCTCCAGCTAATTGGTAATTAGTTGATATGGAAGGTGGGCAGAGGGGATAAAGTCTGAATAGGGCTTGATTCCTAGATAGGTAGTAAAGGCCAACACAGACTTACCTCCTCAGGTGACATAGAAACTTCGAAGCAAACGTTTTTTTCCACTAAGACAAATTGTGAATTGGGAAAGGTCTAGAAATTGGCAACAAAAATGGCTCACCTGGGAGGAAATTGGATTGGGAGAGGATATTTCAGAAGTTTGGAATTCATATACAAATACCTTGAAAGATGGCAAGGTCAAATTAGCGGAAGATGAAGACTAGTTGTTATGGTCTCTTAACCCTTCCAACACTTATGCTCCCAAATTGAGATATAGAGCTCTTGCAAAGGAAGGTTTGGTGGGACAACCTATTTGGTGGTGGAGAATAATATGGAAGTTAAGGTATCCCTCCAAGAATAAAATCTTCATGTGACTGGCATTAAACAGCAAGGCTACTACCTGGGGGTTTTACAGAGAATTTAAAAAAAAAGGACTTATTTGGCCTAGAATGGTGTAGTTTATGCCAAAAACAGAGGAAACTATAGATAACATAATATAGCATAAATAAATTTAGCACCAACTAATTACTAAGTACGTTGATAATAAGAGAAACATCTCACCTAGGTCAGAGAAAATATATGGGGTATAAAGAAAATTGAGTACAAATTGTAAGAGAGATTGCTCAAGGGTTTAGAGAAGAAACAATGTCACGTAAATGAATTAACCATCAACCAATTACCAAATAGGTTGGAGCATAATTAGAAAAGCATCTCGACCAAGTTAAATCAATTATAATTTAGAGAAAGATGCACTTGAAGTAGAGCAATAACTTAGATCTCTACAATATTTAGCCTTCTCATGGTTCATAATTCGATCCCAAATTACAAACTTGACTTGTACAAGCTCAAAGCTTAAACAAAAGAAACTAAAACTCTAAGAATATGCTACTTACAATGAACAAGTGAACTTCTTAAATAGGTTCCAAGCCTTGGGAAGATGTTATGATGTGACAAAATAACATAGTGGGATGAATTATGGTCCTATCTGTTAGAATATAGAAGATGGTGTGCTCGTTTTACCATTGATGATACCTTCGTCACCCAACCATAGGTCGAAGCCTCCCTCCGAGCACCTTAACCTTGACTAAGAATTACACCGGAAGCAAACCCTAGGCTAGATAGCCAAACAAAGAGTAGTGCATCAATCCCCAAGGATAGCGCATCACAAAAGGCTGATCAGATGTTCCAAACCCTAGCCAAGAGATATTCAAGCCAAAACTGAGATCTTGTTGCTATTGCAGCTGCACCTGCTCTTCCTCCAAACCTGCGCACAAGACTGCAACTGCAATATGCTCCAAACTGCAAAACTGCAATTCAGAGATGCTGCAAATGAGAACTAGCGCCCTGTATTTATAGTAATCCTACCAGTTTTGTTGGGGCCGAATTCTCCTTCTGGGTATGTGTCTGTTCAGTATATTATTATTATTTCTGGCCGACTTCTTCTCTTGGAGGCTAATAGCCTAATATAAATTATCTTCTTGAGCCGACAAGGCTTCTAGGGTTATTAGCCAACTCATTAGGGTTTCTCTTACTTCCCGGAGTCTTCTATTCTCGTCAGGTTCACACGTGGGGGTAAATACCTAGAGCAGCTACCATAATATTAACACTCCCTCCTAGCTGGAGAGGTATTTACAGGTAATGGACTTGAGCACAAAATATACCATTTACCCGATAGCATCAATATAGTCATCTAGACTATTTCATGATTAGATCATGAGCATCACCATCACTATCAGCTGCATCATCTCTCAAAACCATACTTCATCTGAGTAGTTAGATATGATGTTGGATAAGTCACTCTCACCATAGAGTGATACAAGAGGAGTAAAAGATCTGAACTGTTTTCCGTCTAGAAAATCTATGTTCATCATTCATCTGAATGATCATTATCTCCAATAAACTGTTGATAGTCTTCAAGTCAATTAGAACAAGGATAGAACACACATGTGTCTATTCATAGTAGTACATAACTACAATCCAATGGTTCACTACCACATCAAGTAATA
>ML789217.1:467716-485796 GCA_009831015.1 Picea engelmannii | reverse complement strand
GGGTTTGGTTCTTTGGACAGTTTCTCTGGAAATGCCCGTGCTCTTGACAGTTTCTACACTTGAAGGGCAGGTGTTCATAATCGAGTTTCTGGTAGTGAGACCAGTTGCCCACCGTCAGCTTCACCGCCTCCGGGAGTCCTGCCTCAAGATCCACTTCAACACATATCCTTGCACAGTTATAGATGGACTTATTGTCTGCCTTATCAATGAATTTCCCTATTCCATTCCCTATCTTTTGCAGAGCTTCATAGTTCCAGCAGTGAACTGGCAAGTTGGGGAGCCTGACCCAAACGGGCACCTCCTTTGGCAGTTCCGCCGTGGGGTCGAAGTCCGCGGTCCAGCGGTTCAGATACAACCCCTGGGTTCCCATAAAGTATGGTCCGTTTCTGAAAATGAGGTCCTTGTCTTCCTTGTTTATTAACTCGAAGAGAAAAAAGCCGTTGCTCAAAGGGTAGCAGGTAACTCCTTGCCTAAGAAGGGGCTTCCAGTTCCTTTGGACCCATGCATCGGTGGTTTTTGCTGAGGGCCAGAGACCCATAAACTGGCCTACCAGCCCTCTCTCGGAGAGAGCTAGGGCTATCTTGACCGCTTGCGTCTCTGGCAGGGCGATTTCTGGGATTTCCTCTAGTTTTTTTATGAATTTTGGAACTGAAACAGAGTGTTTGCGCTTACCTCCGCTGGCGACCAGCTTTCTGAACGCGACCGTGTCTGAAAACGGGGGGGGAGGGGCCGAATCCTCACCCCCAGGGGCGGCCATGGTCGTCGCTGGCTGCAAATGCGTACCCGAGGCGGACTTCCACGAACCCTAGCGCATCTATTACCGTCGGAGCATTTCCTCAAACCTTGAATGGCATCATTGGGTGAATAACATACAAATGATATTTACCATGGAATTTAACCAATTGTAACGATTTCTACGAGGACATGTCACTAAACATCGAGAAAATTACCAAGTGGATGCACACAGACTTGATCTAATGCATCACATGAATGCCATTTGTGCCACATCAAGAATAACATTTGAACCATTTTTTTTCATTTGAATGATTGGCATCACTTACTTGAGGAAGGCCAATTGTTATTTAGTAGTAGAGATAGAGAAGTTGAATCATTGAAATTATTCTTGGAGATGGCCCATAAGAAGGTAGATTGTAGGTTGAATATGGGTCGGCAAAAAGGATGTGGTCCTAGATGAGTCGATATTTGTAGTTGTAGAGACACAATAAGCCAAACACATTAAACATTATTTAGATAATCGATGTGCAATAAAGGATTAATGTAGCAAAATAAGATATATAAGAAAGATTGAATATTTGTAGTTGTGGAGACATAAAGAGAGAGATCAATTGTTGAACTTGAGCCAAAAAAAGTTGGAAGAATTTGAAGGTCAGACCTAGTAACATTTTTTTCAACCATCGATTGATCACTACAAGAATATTTTGGAGATAGAGATCCAATGGTAGATTATAGTCAACTACAAAGTTGGTTGATATATTTGTCTAAATAGTGAGTTGGTGGAATCCATGACGGAGGCAATAGAATAAGCCATAATCTAGGTTGGATATCCAACATTTGGCTACAAAATTATGTCAAGGGATCACAATTGGCAAGATGATTTATGCAAACATGATGTCTTTCATGCTCTACAACCTTCGTTACCTAGTTGTCTTTCCTCAACTCCAAGAGTTAAGTACTTACACCCTTCTTTAAGGTTGTCACTCTATATCGGATGGTATCTTCCATATCTTTGCTAAATATTCTTTTGTTGCATACAATAACCAAGACCTCCAATGTTTTTTCTTTATAATTCAAATTGCACATGTTGATTATAATCAATGCATTGCATGCATTATTGCCAAGGCATTAGCATCCTTAGTCTTTCTCATGATCATGATCCTTTAATCATGTTTATAGGTCATCCCTTTCATTGATGACGATTAGATTGCTAATTCGAATAAGTTAACATCCTTCCACATATGTCCCATTACATCGGATGTACAATCCATTATAGGCTTATTTATGCCACATTATACACCTTGTTCCACCACATAGCCCCGACTCCAAGCTTAGGGAACTTTGGAGATTATGCGCATAGACAATTGTTTTTATTATCTCAAGCTTGAAGGATTTGTTCTTCTAATTTTTTGGAACAACTAGAAGTGCCTTTCCAGATAGTGAGTTACTAGATTTATTCTCCTCTAGAATATATTTCCAACCATTGTACTCATACTCACTTATGAATTTGGAACCAAAATCCACATCTCCTTGAAATACATAGCTCTTGTCCAACTTTTGCACTTTTTGTTTTTTTATGTTGGTGTAATAAATGTTGGAGACCTTCTTCTGCCACATGTAGAAATAAATTGACAATAACTGGAAAAACTTTTATATTGGGCATGGATAGTAATTTTGATTATGAACACCCAACAACTTTCATCTCCCACTATTTGCACTCTATCTAATGTTATTAAATATGACAAAAAATGCTACTTTCAAACTGTAAATATTCATGAAATTTTCACTATGTGTTTGGATTATTGAAAACTACTATGAGACACACTTGTTGTCTCATGTCACTTTTTCTTCAAATATAGTTTTCAAAATGGGCAAAAAGTGTCCTAGAATAGTGGATTTGGCCCTTTTTTTTTATCTAATTCTACTCCAAACCCCTTGAAATATGTCCAAATGCTCTTTTGGGTTTTCTCATGCTTAGCTATATTCCTTACTATCCAAATTTCATCATTAATGGAGTTTCCGACAATATGTATGGTCATGTCCTTTGAAAACTACAAATTGTCAATTATCTGGAATTGGTGCCAAATTTCCAAATCTAAGCCCAATGACACTTTTATGGACATTGTTATTGCATAATTCCACGTGAAATTTCAACTTGATCTAACTTTGTATTCTTGAGTTACACCCGGAAAAAAATTGGTTCCAAACTTTTTTTAACATAAAAACTTTATGTTGACATGGCATGGAACATGTCACATGCTTACATGGTTGTGGTGTCCACTTAGAGCCTACATGTTATCATATGGATTTGCCATATCATCCTTAACCTTGCCTCACACATTACTTTTTATGCTCTCATGCCCCTTGAGATTCCTTTGCTTCACACACACACACACATTATATGGGTTTTAGGTATTATTATGCTTGTGGAATTTTCCACATAGCATGCCCACCAAGGTCGATGGGACAATAAAACCTTCTCTTTTTCTTCCACCAACCACAATTTTTTACACTACATAGGAGACCTATGCTAATAGGATATCGATAGTCGATTTGAATTATCGAAGAAATCTTGAACATTTGCAGTAGGGTACTTCTCTTCATCCACCAAATTCTTTAAACATCGTAAATGATATGGACCATCGATCTAAAAATCAAGTGAAAAATTGACCATTCACTACAAAATGAGCCCTCAATCACCACAATTAAATATAATTTATTGATCAAGATCCTTGGTGGTAATCCTCACCATTCATGGCATGACCTTTCTCTCTCCTCCAATTTTTTGTGAGAAGATGTAAGTCATTGATCTCCACGTGCTGATGAAATCTAGTTCATTCATGGTAATATGATTCCTATTGATCGTATTTTTTACAAACCATTGGGAGATATTGTTGGTTTTCAATCTAGTCGGTTGATGAGATATAAGTTGTTTGTAACATTCCGGTCTCCCTCCACCCAAATGTTTTCGAATATACCACCCACTATTTGTTGATTTCTTACCACTATGAAATTCATAGAATTCCAAAGTTATTGGGTGACCAAAGCATGTGTAATTTTCCCCAATGCACAAATTTCTCTTAAGAAGGCTTTCATGCGCTCCCCCGCCCACCCCCCCGACCACAATTTTTTTCTTTCTTTCTTTTTTAGTCATCTACAATCATATATTCAACACCATTGCTCTTATCTATTGAATTTTTGAGTAATGTTCATCATGGAAAAATAACAACAACATGTAGTCTCTAGGATTTGAAACCTAATCCTTCTTGAATATATACACGAATATTCACTCTTAAGACTAGGAACATAAGTTTCACACACTACTATAGATTTACCCATTTCCAGGAGTCAAACCATGAACCTCATGAATTCATATCGATTTCACTTTTATCTCCTACTTATAGTCATTAATATTAATTTATCTTGGGAATTAATTCCATTAGCTCAACATATTGAATGCTTATAAGCATTTCCCCAATCCTCATTGATTTGTTTTGTCAAACAACTAGTATTCAACTGTAAATTTTATTTTAACACTCAAATTTATGCCCAAGAAAGCCTAATGTTGTAACCTAGGATTTGATACAACTTTGTAGTGTCCCCAGATGCCTTGTGTGGCCATAAAGCACTACCGACAAGGTTTCTTAGCCTCACCAACCATCTTTGAAGCTAGATTTAACATTTGACAACAATATGCTATAGAATTCATATGCAAATATAAAATAACAGTGGAAAGAGCATTGCATACTTATAATTCATTCATTCCCTTTTGATTCAATGCATTGGCAAAATAGAAAAGCATTCCACAATGTTGGATAGTTGATTGTCATTGATGTCAACCCTAGAAGAAGCCTTGAAGTAAGTTTGGAAGAATATAGAAGTAATGGGTGTATTTGGAGAAGTCTCCAAAGTTTCCCCCTTATGGCGTAGCTTTAATCATGGCCCTCATGGGAAGATGCTTTAAAGAAGTATACGAGAAACCCAGAGGTGTGGTCATGGAGACCAAAGTTGTTTGAGGAAAAAGAGGATGAAGGATAGTGTAAATGTGTGCAACACATTCATAGATGGATAATCCTCATCATGCCATTTCCAACGGTAGGTGGTACGCCACGTGGTTCCTCACGATTGAGAAGTTATGCCCTCATGAAGTTGAAATCCCCGAAGAATGGTTAAGAAGCCCCTAAACAGTTGCAACAAGAAGTTACAAGTCATTAATTAAGGGTAAAACAATTATAACAAGAAATTATAGGTAGGCCCTAAAGTTAAGAAAATAAGTCACTTGAAAAAGTATGAATACACTTCAAGGAACCTCTCATTAGTACATTCACACACGCAAATTTATTGAATATCTTCTAAGTGAGCAAGCGATCTATTAGCGAATCTGAGATGACGAATTTGAGGTAGTGAAGGAGTGTAGAGGAGAAAGTTTCAGGATTGCAAGTGTGTGAAGGGTTTTTCTGAGAAAACCCTAATTTAGTTGGCCCCCGCGGGTCAGGATACAGGTGTCTCGTGAGGTACCCTCTCGGGTTGTACAAAACATGTCCTGTGAGGCCCCACTAAATGACTGTTCTCTGACCAATGAGGCTGAGGTAAATTTGAAGAAGATGCTTGTTCCAGGTTGGTGAAGTCTGAGCATAGTATGAGGATGCACTAGGTCTGATACATAGTTACATGTATGTTTATATACATGTTTTGAGGGTTATACATTGGTGATGTTATGATGCAAATCCTGTAAATTAAGGGGTCGTAGCCTCCTTCCAATTGGAGTTGGAGAATACAGGGAGTTGGAGCCTGTAAATCGGGCGGTTGGAGCCTCCTTCTAGTTGGAACTGGATAATTCAAGGAATTGGATCTTCCTTTAGGTTGGAGCCTATAAATCAGGGGGTTGGAGCCTCCTTTTAGATAGAGCTGGAGAATTCAGGGATTTATAGCTTCCTTTAGGTTGGAGCCTATAAATAGGGGGTTGGAGCCTCCTTCTAGTTGGTGTTGGATAATTTGGAAGTTGGTGCTTCCTATGAATGTATTCTTTGATATATAAGAAAACATTTTGTGGTTTTCTCCCATTTGGGTTTTCACGTAAAACCTTGGTGTATTGTGTATCTGTGGTTATGATGTGATGCATTGTTTACGATTATATGTTTATGATATATATTGAATGCAATCATAAGTTAATGGAATTATTGATAAACTCAATGATTACATGTTCTGATTAAAAGTGGTAAAAAGTGCTAAATGTTGATTCACCCCCCCGGCTCAGTATTCCAACACGCAAGGAGAAAACCATGAATACTTATATGCACTTAAATCTATGTCCACTAAACTGGTTGTTGAGGAGCGTTTTTCCATCCAACCATAGGAATTTTCTATGGATTCCAACCCTGAGCTATATCATGATACCACTAAGGAAAAGGAATCTCCTATGGTGATCTAAACTCACTCATCCAAACTCATCACTTTCATGACAAGCCATATTCTCACTACAAAGCTCTTCATGCCCTCATCCAACCATCAAGCCAGCCCGAACACTCTCTTCCAATGCTCCACACAACACTAATAAGACGTACTCTTTCTCTACTCAATAGTCCCTTGTAGTACTCTTCCTTTCTAGTGCTCTTCGATGTATGCAGAAAGAGTCCAATCTATTGCCTAATTTTTGGTAATAATCTAGATCATAAAACACTTTCCCTCAAGATAGTCAATGAGTGACAATAATAGGGTTGTATAATTGAAGTTGTTTCCTCAGCTACTGTGGACATTCCATAAAAAAATTCTCTCTCCAACAACCCCATTTTTTACCTCATTTTCTAGCATAGTAGCCATAAAAACTAATGGAAAACATCCTCGTAACATGGGATCTTGTCTCCTCTACATGCCCATAAATGGTTTAATCATATAATCATATAATTATATAATGAATGGAAGAGACAATGGAAGACAATTTCTTGCATGAGACCTACTCTTTTCCCTAGGATATGACACTTGTACTTAGTATATAGATACAAGTCAAAGATTGATGTGAAAGCTTGTAAGGAAGCATGGGAAAAAAGGGCAGTACTTCTAAAGGAAAATGACAAGATCAAATCACCTAATAACCCCTTCTCCTCTTCCTCTATCATAGTATCATTGTCTCCTTGTTGCTCTCTCAAGCAACCATTTTGGTGGATATTATATTATTATGTATTTTCCTTTTTGTACATGCTTTTACACAACCATAAGCATCACATGGAAAATATAACCACCACACCATAGTCCTCACCCACCAATGGGACTCATACACATTCCCTAGTCAGTCCTTGGCCTTGAGGTGCACATTAGAAATTTTTATAATGCAACACGAGGTCATAACAACTTAGCTTGACTAGCTTCACTCCCATCTAATAAACCACATCATATGACTAGTACATGACTTATTACATTACAATTTAAGGGTCAAAACCAAGATATTACATTGTTTGTGAGACATGCACTAAGAACAAAGAAGGGTAATAGTCCCTCTATGTTGGGTGCAAGGAGCAATAGGTTAAGGTGGCATTGTATCTCACATTAGAGGAATTGTCTCCTTGATCTACTATTGTCTATGCTTGTGATGTTGATATCAACCGAGTGCTTAATGCCCCTAATGGCTAAGAGAGGATAAAAGGAGGTATCCAATTTGGTGTGGCTCAAAGGTTTCTATAAGGTTGATCATCTAAAAGTAACTATCTCTCAAATAAATAGGGCCAAACATCTTTGAATTGGGCAATGAAAGGAGGTAGAAAGGGATACTCTATATAAGTAGTGAATTCCATTCCAAAATTTGTAAAAGATAGAGTGCCTGAAAATATAATGCTCCTCCATTTCCACCTACTAGAGGGAACAAAGTCAACAAATATTGTCCGCCTGCAAAATTTAAGGATTTGTCTTTACACATAACTAGTGGGAGTGTACTCTTGGTTGGATTATTGGAATCCTAAAGCAATGCAACATGTTGTCATGGGTATTTTGAGTGGATAATGAGACCATTAACAATCCACAAGAACTTCTAAACATAAAAAACCATCATAAGGATAAGAAGCTCCGGAGTGGAAGCCTACGTGATTTAAATGAACTACTTAGTGCCAATAGGTTTCCTTTTTGATTGACGTATTAATCTCTTCCTTTTGGGGAAGAAGGCGAGGCAATGCATTTAAGGAATAAATGTTAGGAGGGAGTCTGTCAATAGAGATGCTAACACATTGAAGAAACAAAGTGATCTTAGAGTACCAATATTGTATTTTCCTAGAAAGACCCATGGAGGGGATATCCTCAAGGAAACGAAGACGTAAATACATAGATATCTCTTAACCTTGGGACAATACTTCTGAAGGTAAGAAATAAATGTGAATAATGTCTTGGGATGAAGATGATGGGCACCAAATTTAGCTTAAAGGTATTTTAGGGGACTATTCATTTACAAAGGATCATATGTCGAGGTATGATAATTTCTACTTTCTAACAATGTGCCCAATCGACAAGCCCCAAACTAAGCCCCCTAATATCCAAGACATAAATCACAATGGGTTTAATCATATAAAAGATGCATCCTTTAAGGGATATCTTGAAAATGTATAAAGTAGCATTGATGTTGAAGCATAGAGATAAGTACCCCTTACAAGTCATGTCTTAAAGGCCAATTTTGGGTTGAGTGTGGGATTGGTAAACTGACCAACCAAGTAAGTGTAGGTCATAGTATTCTTCATTGGCTCTCCTTTGAAGAAGAAACAAGACTTGGAGGGGGTATCCTTGGAAGTATTTGTGCCTTTAACCTTAATGTTCCTAAGGTTGACCATGAACTAAAAATGTTCAAAGAAGCAAGTCAACACATCCAATTGTCTCCAACCCTTTGCAAACCCTCAAGATAAGAATCTAGAAGGACCACAACATCATAAATAAATAAATAAACATTGTTATCAAGATGTGGTATAGGGCATAACCATCCTCCACACACATGTTCTCTTTAAGAAAGTCCTCGAGCTCATTAGTGTAGATCCCAAATAAGGTTAGTGCAAGGGGACAACCCTATTTACCTCCAATAATGCTCCTTATAAAGCCAAAGAAACCATACGTTGTCTAAAACCAATTGGCCATAGTCTTCATATAGACTAATGATGGCAATAGTAAAGGGCCTAGAGATGCCAATGTTTTGGCACATAGTCAATGAGCTTTCTAAAGTCAACAAAATAGAATAAGATATTAGAATACTATTGTCTAGCCATATTAATGATATCTTTGATGATTAAGAATACGATCAATGGTTTGATAATCCCTCCTAAAACTTTATTAACCTCTAGCTTTGAATTTACTACTTTCAAAGTGCTCCAAAGGCCACATGTCGAGGACAATCAAAGGGAGCTTAGAAAAATTGTGCCCAATCATAATAGTATTGTAAATATTTGGATCAAACCTATCTTTGGGGTTATGGGTAGGATGAACAATATATTGCAATCAAGATGACAAAAATCCAAGCAAACCAAATCATTAGATAGATATACAATAAGAAAAGCAGGAGAATCCACTCATTATTTAAGAAAAAAAAATTGGATCTCCTTGTAATCAACAAGTTTGCTAGTGTTCAACTTCCTAATAACTCTCTTGAATCCCTAAGAGAAAACAAAAGAGAAGATCTTGAAGGATCAATCAAAAATCCTGGAGGTGTGGAGGGAATAAAGAAGCTTGTGCCTTCTCAATCCAAGAAACTCATGTTTTTTGCATCGTAGGAGATGATGGTGTTTTTTATGAATGACCATAATAGAGTTAGTATGGCATATTCAAATCATGACTGGTGACAACACTTGTGGGTAAGAGTTCAAAGAGCAAAAGCAATTGAATTCTGATTTTATATAGAAGTGTGGTTGACCTTTAGAATGATAAAAAGAAGGGCGTCCCTCAAATATGTTATTTGATTGGTGGAGATTTTTATCCAATAAATAATAAATCAACAAGTTCCATGTGTAAAAGAGTGCATGCAGTTTTCGAATCAAGTCATTGAAGATTATATGATATAAGAATCAAGTAATTATCATCAGATACAATAGTAAATTGAGAAGTGTTTCATTGGAAAAAGGAAGTCAAGAGGTTTGAGGTGCATGTTCCCTTCTTAATAGTGAAATAATACAATCATTTGGAGCAACAAGTTGATAGCAAGTGACAAGGAATTGACTATATGGTGTGAAGAGAACAAACAAGAAAAGGAAAAAAGAGGAAAACAACAATTATAGTCAATGAGTACATTTTTTTCTTGATCATTCTCACTAAACTAAAGAATACTAAGCAATGTACTAATAAAAAAAGGGATAACTCAATTGACACCTACAATATTGGTCTAATTATTAACATGCTTTGGACACCTAGAGGCATTTGGATAACAATAATGTGAAAATGTATGAATACAAAGTTGTCTATTGCTCAAAAGGTTTGAAGGGATCATTAGAAAAAGTAGAAATAATTGGTTGATTAGTTGGATAAGTTAGCAAATTATATTCCAAGATAAAATATTTTTGAGAACTTAGGTCAACTACAAGTGTGTGAATTGAGTCCTATGGATTAGAATAAAAGGAATATGTGGTTTCTAAGACCAACAAGAGAACCTTGACTAGGACACACTTATGAAAGTTCCACTTAAGATACATAGAATTACGGTCATGGATAAGAGGAACAAAAGAATTGACAACTTCGAAAGTGTTTGCTAGGAGATGATAGAAATAACAACAACATCATGAGTACAAAAATTTCAACAAATGTTGTAAACTTTAAGTGAAAATGGGAAAGAGGACCCAATATAGCATTCTAATATTTATGAAACATATATATGAACCATAGTTGCTCTTCCACTAAAATATTGGTATGAGGTCCATGTCAAATCAATTTTTGGTATGGATCCTCGTGTCAAAAACATATTGAAATAGATCCAAGGATGGATTATTTTTTAGTTTGTGGATCCATTTCAAATCTAGTCTTTGTGTCTCTAGAATCTAGTACCCTAAGCCTAAAGGGATACGAGAAAGTAGAATACTTTGAACATTGAACTTGATGTTTGACATTTTGTTACTAGCATTATATTTTAGCTTTTGATTTACATATCGAGTTGAAAATAATATTTAAACATAATGGACCTTGGCATTTGATTAGATTTCCATACACACATTTTTATAGATGTTTTCACTTTTGTACTTGTTTTTTGTCTTTTTAGGTTATATTAATTTGATTTGCACCTTTGATACTTTGAAAAATTGAGTTTAAAGTTTAAAAATTTGAATGAGTTTATATTAATTTGATTTGCAATTTTGATACTTTGAAAAAATTGAGTTTAAAGTTTAAAAATTTGAATTTATATTAATTTGATTTGTAATTTTGATACTTTGAAAATTTGAGTTTAAAGTTTAAAAATTTGAATGAGTTTATATTAATTTGATTTGCAATTTTGATACTTTGAAAATTGAATTTAAAGTTTAAAAAATTGAATGTATATTATTGATTGATGTAATGTATGTGAAGGAGTGAGTGAGAATGGTAATACAAAGATAAGAAAATGCAGGGAAATATTAAAGTTATGCATAATTATATAATATTACGTATAACATCATTAAAATATTGTAATATTTGTAGACAATTTATTATGGACACATATCTTTTCATAGTTTGATTAGATCATGCATCAGAATATGAATTGACCTTCGATATCATTATATTAGTACCAAATCAATATAAATTATAATGGTATTGTGAACCTTAGATATGGACAATAAAGGGAACATCATAGAACTTTGGATTCATTCATATCTTGATATGTTACATGTGTTGCTAATTATTGCTACAAGCAATTTCCCTTGAGGCGATTGCGTCTTAAAAAGGAGTTCAAGTTATTTTAATTTAAAATGACAACAAAGTTGTAAATACAATTTAGAACTTCAAATAGGATTACAAGGACAACCTCTGATTATATCAACACAATTCGAAAGCATTGATAAAAAAGTTGATGTGCACTGACAAATAATTTGAAAAATATTATATTTGATGAAAGGATTGTTGTCTCATTAAGGAAGAATATTTAAGGTGGTTAGACTTACATCATATGAAGAGATTTGTAAATAGAGAAATAAATATGGAGATTAAATATATAATGGAGGTTCAAGTGAAATTCTCAATCATCAAGGAAGAAAATAATATTTTTCCTTCATTTACGATCCTTAATAAGTACACGAGGCAAATTATAAAATAACTTGAGGGAGGGAAGATAAAATATCAAAAAGAGCTATGGTGTATGAATTACAAAACCAAACAAAAGCAAATTTGTACATTTGTGAAATAAAAATTGTGTTAAAAATAATGTCCTATCCTTATAATACGAGGGCCAAATTTTGGCACAAATATTTTGACACAAGGGAAAGGGCATCGTAAACAAGTTTGTGCCAACAAGGGGGAACAAGTTGGGGATACATAAATCTTTTCTTAGGCAACATGATTCAAGGACCAAAACAAATTTTGATAATACACACAAATGAATAACACAATGTAGGAAGTGCAACGAATACAAACATTTTGCAAGGAACTACTCAAATGACAATTAGAGAAGTAAGCAATTATTTTGTAAATGGTGTAGTCTTGGAGACCATTATGATAAAATTGTCTAAAGAATTAAACCATAGGAGAAATTTTGATAGATGTTGAAATAGATTAAGATTCCCTTTTAACCACAAGGAGTAAGGCTATACAAAGCTAAATAATTGAAGGACTTCCCAAACTCCAAAATTCAAAACAAATGGATGATCACTATAAATACAATAATTAAGGAATGCAAACACAAAAATGACTCCCAAACAAACCACTTATATTTCAGTACATGAATGACATTGCAAGAATCAAAGTAGAGGACAACTTGGACTCCATCACACACAAGGAATTTTCATATCAAAGCCCATGTTTAAGATGCTAACCATTGTTAATCACATTCCTAAATAGGAAGAAGCAATATTTTACCTTCAAAATAGTAAGTTGTATGGTGTAGGTGGTTGAAATCCATAGCAAACCACAAATGGTAAGTAGGAAGTATATATTTGTGGTGTTCCATTGTGGTTGTGTTGGATTGCATAGGTGTACACATCCTAATGCTTTCTAGATTGATGGCATAATCAAAGTGCATGTAAAAGGGTCTTGTTTAAAACTTCATTTCACTCGTTCATCTAAGAACAAAAGGATTAACTAGAAAATCATTATCTATCGGTTGATTTTTTCTACATCATTTCGTTGCATCAATGGATTTATTACAATGAATAACTATTGCCACCATAGAAAATATGTAATCACAAAAATGCAATCATGTTGTCAATATGCCATAGATAATCTATTGATGAAGACCATTGAAATTCATTCCCATGGTCATGAAGCAAGGGGCAAAGGTTGATACAACCCAAGTTTACTATTTGATTGAATTGGCTATAAATTGTACATCTTCAAATATAACCTTTAGTGTTCCTTTGTTTCCTGGTAAATGGAAGTATTGTTGAACATATTGGCACGCCTTCGTGACTCCAAAATATTTTCCACGGGAAGAAGAACATAACTCTCCAAGAAATTGTTTTGGTGCAATGCTAATTGCAAAATATGATGGTACAACTTAGACATGAATTCATCATTGAGATGAAAGACCAATAAAGGTTCCTAGTTGATTATTGTAGTTTGTTATAAGACTAAAAAAATTAACTTTTGAACTGTGCATTAGATCGATAAAGGTCTTTTGACCCATCGTATTTGCTACATCTAACATCTAGAATGTTACAGAGAACTTAAGCAGGGATCTAACTAACAAAATCAACAACTTTGTTTTTGCTTACGTTTTGTACCTAATTTTTAGTGGAACACATTGCAAGTAAGAAACCTAGATTATATGGTGATGTTTGAATTTTAAATTAAGAACTAAGAGATTGTAGTGGTCTTTTGTAAAGTGGTCGTTTACCAATTCAACACCATTTAGGAATGCTCTTAATGAGCTTTTGTGAAATTTTGTGATGAATTAGGCACTCAAGAACTTCATCAATTATAAGTTATAATGTCAATGCCAAAACAAGAGGGCAACCTTGCCTAATTGATTTGAAAAAACCAATCTCTTATGAATTAGTTTGGTTAGTAGAAAGGTAGGCAATAACATCCATGAAGAGAGTTTCTATGGCCCCATAGAAGAACTCGACAAAACCTAGGTTTGTAAGCATGGATATCATGAATGACCACTTAACTCCGTTATAAGACTTATTGAAGTCAATTTTAATTAACAAGACATTAAGACCTAAACACCTAGCCGATCCGATTCCATCGCAAAGGGCTATAGCATTGTCCAAAATAAACCGGCCTATGAGGAAACTCATTTGTTTAGGCCTAATAATATTAGGTAAGAACATTGATCAAAATCTTGTATGAAACATTGGAAAGTGTGATAGGCAACAAACTGTTGAGAAAATGTTGTCATTGATGTCAAAGTGGTAGCGATGATGAGGATGTGGTAGTGATGATGAGGATGTGGCAGTGATGATAAGGATGTAACTGTGACAATTATGATGTGGCAATGGAAAAGGGAGATTGTTTGAGTATTGAAGCCATGAAGCCAAGTGGAGAAGCATTGAATCCATGAAGCCAAGTAAAGAAGCATTGAAGCCATAAAGCCAAGTAAAGAAGCCTTGAGATTGTTTGAGTATTGAAGCCATGAAGCCAAGTGAAGAAGCCTTTGAGCCATGAAGCCAAGTAAAGAAACTTTGAAGCCATGAAGCCAAGAGAAGAAGCCTTGAAGACATATTGATGAAGCCTTGAGAAGCCAACATGCAGTAGTCAAGCCATGAGGACAAGTCAATGTCAAAGAAAATTGAAGAAGCCCCTGAAGAAGTAATGATGTGTCCACTTGAAGAAGCCTTGAAGTGCCTTGAAGGAGCCTTGACATAAGTGTATATAGCTCAAAAGTGGTCTGCTTATGGCGTAACTTTTAAGCATGGCCCTCACGAGATGAGATAACATGTGGTTGTTTCCACATGCCCACTTTGAGTTGTACACAAATGAAGCCTTGAAGAATCCATAAAACCAAGTGAATAAGCCCTTAAACTCAAGTGAAGAAGCCTACCGATGTCCAAGATAAATATTGCAAGATGGAGATTGTTGAAAGTATTATTTGTGGTCAATTTGGATACCCTATCTTTGAGGGAATTTTTACCCTACATAACTAAATAAAATGGAAGCACAAGTTACATGGTTGAAAAAATTATTATGATAGCTTTCCAACATTATATAGAAGTCCCTCTAACTCCCTAAGAATGAACATATATGAGTTTTTTCGTTTGACAACCCAGCCAAAAAATTGAGGTCGGCTCAACCAATTTTTTTTGGAGGACAGAGTTACTATAAATACAAGATATAATTTCACATTTTTTGTGCAACCAACGAAGAGATCAAGTCTGAGGTGTGCTCAAGGTGTTGGGGTGTCTTTTTGGTGTGCAAGAGAAGTCTAAGGGATTCCCTTAAGGTCCTTCTTATTCTCAAGGTATGCTATAAGGTTATGATGTTGCCGTAAGGTCGTGAGGTTGTCGTATGCACTGTTGTAAGGTTGTCGTATGCACTGCTGTGAGGTTGTGATGTTGTCGTATGCTCTGCTATGAAGTTGTGATGTTTCCATGAGGTTGTGATGCTGCTGTATGATCTACTATGAAGTTGTGATGTTGTTGTGAGGTTGTGATGCTGCCATATACTTTGCTATGAAGTTGTGATGTTACCGTGATGTTGTCGTGAGGTTGTGATGCTGCCATATGCTTTGCTACGAAGTTGTGATGTTGTCGTGAGTGGATGTTGTTGTGAATGGATGTTACTGTCAGTGATTGCATTATGGGAATGATGTTATGAGGCTTGCTAGGGCTTGAAGGATTGTCTACAAAATGAAGCATGTAGGTGAAGCCAGAAATACTTTGTGTATGAAGATCTTGGATTGGTGATATTGTAAGTTTTAAACCTGCGAAGTAAAGCAATGCATATAGATTCTTAAGCAAGATAGAAATTAATCAATGGCTCATACATAGAATACACAAAGATTTTATACCGGAAACCCTCAACTGGGAAAACCTTTCTTCTATTCATTATCCCGAATTTCACCATTCGCCATAAAATATATACAATGTTTTTAGGTATTTGGTAGATACCAAAACCCTAATCTCTTAATCCAGGATTAATTTACAAATGCGCTAAAAATAGCAAAAACTGCCCAAAAAAAAATTTCGGGGTGCTGCCCTGAACCCCGTCGGCCCCGGGCTATCGCCCGTTGCCGAACGCTGCGCGTAACCAGGGGGGGCATACCTACCCCCTCCTGGGACCCCCCTAGGAAAGCACCCGGTGCACACAACAAAGCTCTAGTGGTAGGGATCGTTAGACGCAGTTGTCGTATTTGACGCGCCCACACACACACCCATGCAAAGAATATAACACATACCCAATAGATATCTTATTGAATTAGTGTTCAATTGAGAAGATTGGTGTCTTCATTTAGCAGGTTGGTGCATGTGCTTTAGGGAGTGGGTGCTTCCTTCCAATTGGAGCTGGTAAAGCCAAGGGGTTGGTGTCTTCTTTTAGTCGGTGTTGGTAAATCAGGGAGTTGGAATTTCCTCCAAGCTGGTGCCTCCTTCGAGTTGGTACTAGAGAATCTTGGAAGTTGGTACTTCCTATGAATGTAATCTTAACATGATATAAAAAAATCATTCACTGGTTTTCTCCTGTTTAGGTTTCTACGTAAAAAACACTATGTTTTGTGTATCATTTTTTGTGATGATGAATGACATTGTTAATGGTTAATGTTTACATGACGTGCTTAAGATTACAAATGGTAAAAAGTGTTGAATTCACCCCTCTCAATATTGATGAATATTCCAACACAAACTAGTGATTAATTTAGCATCACCAACTATATTTACATTTTATCAATTTTATGTTTTTTTTTTAAACCATGACTTGACTTTTAACTTGACTTTCCTAATGATTGCATAAGGAAGTATTCCTTATACACATTTAAAAAATCCCACTTGAAAAAATCCTATGTCGCTTTATTAAACTCACACGAGTATGCATATAAAGTCTAAAGGGCTCATCATCTATATAACGATTTGGGTTGTTAGCTTTTTTAGAATCAACTCCTCTACGACATTCCGAGGAGAGCAGTCGCTGGGAGAGGATAATCGAGGAGGGAGATCAGTCATATCGAGGAGGGAGAGCAGTCATATTAGCTCTGCTCTAATCCGCCACAGCCCGTATCACTTCGAAGGTGCTCACAGCGGTATTCACGGCGTGTATCAATTCAAAGGCATTCACAAAAGAAGAAAGCCGACGATCCTTATCAAATAAAGAAGAAACCGGTCAGTCAGAAAAAGTCGTCACAATTCAACTTGTATGTGCCCGCGCGACCTAGTCCAGTTTTACCAGAGACAGAGAGTAGAGGTATTGTAGCAGAGAGTACACATTCATACATGCACGACCTATTCCGAGTTTATCAGTGACAGAAACAGCCCTACATGCAGAGAAAGACATCATTCACAGGTATTTTACCATTGCGAAATTTTTGTAGCAGAATACAAAACCCTAAACAGCACTGGTACACCATTATCTGAGAATGGAAATCCCTCTAGAAAAATTCAATGGATATAACTTTCCCACATGGAAAGTAAATATTCAAATGCAATTAAGGAGTAAAACTTTGTGTGGAATAGTCCGAGGCACTTAACCAGAACCTACACAGCCTAATAAATTGATTGAGTGGCAGAACAGAGATGATAATGCCAAGTCAATCACTGGCCTTGCTCTTTCAGATTCTGACTTACATCATGTTGATCTAAATAAATCTTTTAAAGAAACCTGGGAGGAATTACAAAAGTTGTTTGGTGCAAAATTGGGAAATACAAACTTTCCTTTAAAATTACAACTACTTAGAATCAAAATGGCTGCTGAAACTACGATGGCCAGCCATATAAATGATTCGAAGTCACTTATAAAACAATTAGCAGAAGTTGGTGCAAAAGTAGAAGAAGAGGATGCAAAAGCCTTCTTGTTAAATAGTTTACCTTCAACTTACAACAATGCTATTTTTACATAAAGTCAGATGTCTTCATAGTCTTTAGATGATATGATATCATCTCTTTTGGCTGAAGATAAAAGGCTGAATGAAGGAGACAACTGTTAAATTTACATGCAGCAGCGAGAGCCATTCTCCTGGAGGATGGCTAAGACCCTAGACAAGATCTAGGGCCCCCAGTGCACTCCTGGGGTATGTGGTCTGGGACCAAATTGATGAAGACCCTAGATATGTCTAGGGCCCC
>ML789217.1:446751-462072 GCA_009831015.1 Picea engelmannii | reverse complement strand
TTGTCTGAGCATATATACTGGATCTTTACCTAGTGTGTTTATGGATTGTCTTCAGAGGTAGGTTGCTGTGCCAGGTATGTTTCCTACTTGTTCCCTTTGTTTTAGATCTGATCTGTTTACAGAATTGATGAATATAGCTAGCAACATACAGATCTAAAGACATACTGATTGTGAAATGATTTGGCAGAATTCTAGGTCTGATATCTTTGGTTAATCAGGTAGATCCATTGTTGTACTCAGAGCTGTTTTTCATTACTGTCTATGATTTGATTATATAGATCTGCTGTTATCTCTAATCTGAAACTTGTGTAGTTGTGTATCATTCAGATCTATTGTTAATTGCTCTTAGCTTAAAGGACTAATGTTAGATCTGAGAAAAATTCTGTGTTCTTCTCTTTTGATGTTACTGTATATTATAGATCTAGTCTTTATATGCTCTGATCTTAGTTTAAGCTACAAATCTATGTTGTCCTTGCATTAAAATTAAAAAGAGACTGCTGTTTTAAATTTTACCCTAAAAACTAACAACAACAATGCTATTTTTACATAAAGTCAGATGTCTTCATAGTCTTTAAATAATATGATATCATCTCTTTTGGCTGAAGATAAAAGGCTAAATGAAGGAGATTTTGAAAGTGCTCTCTATCCAGAAAATGCGTCACTTACTAGAAATCGAATGAGTAGAAAAACAGGGAAACAAATAGCTAAAGAATAATTTGAGTGTTATTATTGCACAAAAACAGGTCTCACAACAGAGAATTGTAAAGTACGAGCCAATGATCTCCTAAAGGGAAGGTTAGAGGAAAACAAAATATTCTAAATATAGCTCCGACAATGGAAAATCTGACAATTGAAGAATCATCCGAGATTGATTATGAAGTTGCAGACATGAAACTGAGGAGGATTATTTGTTTGGAGTGGTCGAATCTTTGATGCAAGAGGGAATCAAAGAAGGTTTAACTCAACATGGATTGTTTAAATTTTTTACATTTAACATCTCATCCCACCCTCAAGCTCGTAAGCGAGAATGAGATTGCTGGTACCTTGCCAGCCCTGATCAACAATTGGCCCACGACAAGCGAACATGTCACAACTGAGATTTGAGCTTGAGTGACGAGGATAACAATTTCTCCTCTCCACATAAACTTCATTTCTACATTGGACTTACTTAAAAGATAGCGCTTTGGGAAAATCCTAGCTTCCCTTAACTCTACTACCGTTGCATGATCTGACCGTTGGCCATGGTTCCAGATCTAGGAGGGGGTTGCTCTCCCCCTCCTGACGTAGAGGTGATTGCCTTTCGTTCCCTCATTGCTTCTCTGGGGAAAATTATTTAGAAGTCTCAGCCATCTAGATTTGTGAAGAAGATGGATCATATTATAGAAGTTAACCTCCCTTTCACATCCTCGAGGCACATGGCCTTGGAATTGGTTCAAAGAGGCCTCATTGTCTATTTCACCAACATTTGGCCTTTGCCCAGATCAATGGAAATATGGTTGTAGAAAAACTAGCAAGTTTTAATCAAAGGAGAACTTTCTCATTCCTTTTGCGGAAGAGGATTCTATGCTTTCTTGTTTGAATCCAAAGACAACAGAGACCCCATCTTTAGAAATGGTCCATATTTCTACAGAACCAGGGGTATGTATCTAAACCATTGGACCCTTGATTTTGTTGAAATATTGTAACTGCAAAGAATATTCTACTTATTATTGAGCTATTATGTTATAGATCAATCCCCTTTTGTGTATTGATCATGTCGGGTTTTGTAAAAGACCAAATCCTCTTTTGTGGATTGGTCAAACCCTAATTATTATGCTGCTAATTAAGAAGTCGGCCCCCAGGCCTAATTAAAGTGGTTTTAACCACTAAGTGAAGAAGTCGACCCTGCTTGATGAAGAGACACCACCCTAGCACCTGCCAGCTAGTATAAATAAAAGTCGAAGGCACCTCATTAGCTCACTCACTCAAGTCACTCATCTAGTGCGTAAGTTTGAAGGAAGCTGCAGTTGCCAGTTGCCGGAAGAAGGAAGAGAGAGGCACATTGCTCAGTGTTGGATATTCTATAGTGTTTGGTTTATTATCTTGGCATTGTATTAACAATCTATATTAAGGAAGTTTTTGCTGGGTTTTCTTCCCCTTGAGGGTTTCCCAGGATAAATGCTGTGTATCTTGTGATTGTGTTTCTCTCAGTGATCCTGCATATGCTATTATTGTCTAGTAAATTGAAAAGAAACTTAATAGCTTCTCTAAATTTAACATGGTATTAGAGCTAAGCTGAAGAGAGCACCTTTCACTGGATAAGCAAAAACGTCACTGTTGCCGTACAAGAAAATTAGGGTTTTTTGTTGAAGATGAATTTCAGCCTAAAAACCACCTAGGGAAGTGCGCCCTAGTGTAGCGAACTTATTGGCAGCTTGAGCACACCTTTTCTGTGGCCAGAAACTCCGGGAAGTTAAACCCTTTTGGTTGGTACCAGAAAACTAGAAAACCAGGAAACTAGAACCAATACCAGTCCAGATTTGCGCAGGCCCAGTTTCAAGGTGTAAAATTTGGATTTTCAGAAGATTGACTGCACCAGGCTACTCGCCTCAGCCAAGCGCACCTCCTGGTATGTTCAGATTTAATTTTTGACCATTTTCAATTTTTGGTAATTTTTCCAGCTCCAGGTCAAGATGTCTGCAAGCACCAAACTTGTTGACAAGTTAGAAGGTGTGGATAACTTTTGTTCCTGGAAGTATAGGATTGCACTCATTCTTGAAGAGAATGACCTTGCAAGATTCATCAAAGAAAATGTACCAGAACCCGCAGATGCTACAACTAAAGCAAAGTACCAGAATGGTTAGGGCCAAAAGAATCATTGCGGACTCTATCAAAGATCACTTGATCCCTCAAGTGGCATCTAAGAATACCCCAAAAGAAATGTTTGATTCCCTAACTAGATTGTATGAAGGAAGAAACATTAACCGGAAGATGAACTTGAGAACTCAACTCAAGAATACAAAGATGCAGAAAGGAGAAACAGTTCATGACTATTTCTCTAGGATCTCTCAATTCAAGGAACAACTAGAATCAATTAGAGATACCCTAGATGAAGATGAACTCATAATGACAACTCTTAATGGTCTCACAAGACCTTGGGATGCATTCATCCAACCATTTGTGCTAGAAAGGAAAAACTACAATTTGACAGTCTTTGGGAAGAATGTGTTCAAGAAGAAGCAAGAGTAGCTAATCGAGAAGCAGTACTATTAAGGGATGAAGATCAAGCCCTAGCTGCTCATGCTAAAGGAGGAAAGAGAAGGTCTCACTTCAAGAAGGAGACCCACCTACATAAGGAATCTCACCCTCCAAGGAGATTCCAGAAGTTTTAGAAAGGTCAAAGAAGAGAAAACGATTTCTCATCTTATCAATGTTACCATTGTGACAAGATGGAACATATTGCTAAAAATTGTCTAGCCAGAAGAGAAGAATACAAGAGAAACAACAAAAGACACCATGCCCATGCAGTGTAAGATGATGAGTCACCCACGAAGATGATTAAAGAAAAGATTGTAGACTATGTCTTAATCTCTGCCCTCTCAGGATCAGTGTCACCTGGAGAGGATACTTGGCTCATAGATAGTGGTGCTTCTAAGCACATGACAAGTCAGAGAGACATTCTCTCTAGCCCTATCGAAAAGAACTTTTCCTAGAAAGTTACACTTGGAGATGATTACCAGTACCCTATCAAAGGAGTGGGAGAGTCCAATTACAAACTTGATTCAGGGACCCCAATGAAGATGAAGGATGTACTATATGTACCAGGTTTGACGAAGAATTTTCTTTCTATCTCAACTTTAGATTGGAAAGTTTTCAGGGTTGCATTCATAGATGGTGAAATCCTCATGTGGCCTAAAGGAAAAACCATAGAAGATGCAATTGTTATTGAAACAGAAGAAGGTGGCTTGTATAAATTAAAAGGTCACTTAGATGCAGCCTTGTCTCACTCCACCGAGAGTCCATGTGAACTTTGGCATAGAAGACTAGCTCACATCAACTACAAGGCCTTACCATATGTGAGCAAAGCAGTTATAGGTCTATCAGATTTGAAGGTTGACCATGAAGGCGTGTGCAAGGGATGTGCACAAGGAAAGAACACAAAGAATCCTTTCCCGAAGAGCGACAGTAAAGCAAAAGGAGTCTTGGAGCTCATCCACTCAGATGTATGTGGCCCAATGCCATCCACCTCTCTTAGTGGGTATGTATACTATGTGTCATTTATTGATGACTATTCTCGCAAGACTTGGGTTTACTTCTTGAAATCAAAAGATAAAGTGTTTGGGAAATTCAAGGAATTCAAATCCTTGATAGAGAATCTCTTTGAAAGAAAAATCAAGATACTCAGGGCAGATAATGGAGGAGAATACACCTCAAAAGAGTTTGTAAACTTTTGTAGAGATGCTGGGATTAAGAGGGAGCTCACCACTCCCTACAATCCTCAACAAAATGGTGTAGCAGAAAGAAAGAACATAACTATAATGGAAGCAGTGAAGACTATGATCCATGATCAAGATCTTCCAATGCACTTATGGGCAAAAGCAGCAAGAACAACAATGTATGTACAAAACATATTATCCCATAGTGCACTTGGGTTCAAAACCCTCGAAGAAATGTTCTCTGGAAAGAAGCCAAAAGTAAGCCATCTCAAGATATTTGGCTGTCTAGTATTTTTACACATTCCAAAAGAGAAGAGAACCAAGCTGGATCCTTCAGGAAAGAAGGGAATATTTGTTGGATACTGTGAAGTCTCAAAAGCCTTCAAAATTTACATACCAGGTTACCATCATATTGAGATCAGTAGAGATGTAACCTTTGATGAAGATGCAACACTCAAGAAATCAAGGAGATGCCAGCTTGAAGAAGTATATGAAGAAGAGCATGTAGCTACTGGAGTTGTAGAACCAGCGAGGGAAGTCACAGTTTCCCCCGATGATGAGATTCAAGAAGATCATGATATGATAGAATCTCAAGAACCTCCCCAGATGACGATCTCTTAGAAGAGAAAGCCAACTTGGGCAAGGGAACTTATTCAAGATGGAGAGAAGTATGGTGCCCCAGAAGGACCCATGAGACAAGTCAAGAAACCTAAGCCATTCTCCAATTATATGGCTTTGATGTGTGATCCCACAGAGAAGGAGCTTTGAAGAAGCCATTCAGAAGAAAGAATGGGCAGATGCCATGACAGAAGAATACCAATCCATTCTAAAGAATGATGTATGCGAAATAGTTCCCAGACCGAAGAGAAAAGATGTGGAATGTTCCAAATGGTTATACAAGATAAAACATGCTTATGATGGAAGTATTGAAAAACATAAAGCAAGGTTTGTAGCTTGTGGCTTTTCTCAAAAGGAAGGCATTGATTATGAAGAGATGTTTGCTCCTGTAGCCAGATACACTTCTATCAGAACCATCATAGCCCTTGCAGCTAAGATGAAGTGGAAGTTACACTAGATGGATGTGACAACAACCTTCTTAAATGGTGTCATTGAAGAAGAAGTGTATATAGAACAACCTCAAGGGTTTGAAGTTGAAGACAGTAAGACAGATGTCTGCAGGTTGAAGAAGGCTCTGTACGGTTTGATGCAAGCTCCTAGAGCTTGGTATGGAAGAATTGACAGTTTTCTGACGAGCTTAGGCTTTACCAAGAGTAAAGCTGATTCTAACCTTTACTTCAAGGTCATGAATGATGAGCTTGTTATATTGCTGTTGTATGTAGATGACTTATTCTTAACTGGAGAAGAAAAGCTCATCACTGATTGTAAAAAGAAGCTCGCTGCAGAATTTGAGATGAAAGACCTAGGCCTAATGCATTATTTCTTAGGTCTTGAGGTTTGGTAGAGCCCAGAGAAGATCTTCCTTAACCAAGGGAAGTATGCAGTTGAAATACTGAAGAGGTTTGATATGTTGGAGTGTAAATCCATGAACACATCCATGGAAACAAAGTTGAAGCTCCTGGTTAACGCTTCGTCAGAATTGGTTGATGCTACGCTGTACAAACAGATCATTGGATCGTTGATGTATCTGACGAACACCAGGCCAGATATATGTTTTGCTGTGAACAGCTTGAGTCAGTATTTGGTAGAGCCTAGACGTGTTAGTGCAAAACATGTGATGAGATACCTTAAGGGTACGTTGGACTTTGGTCTCTGTTATAATGGAGATCATGACTTTAGACTGATTGGTTATATCGATTCAGATTGGGCTGGAAGTGTTTTTGATAGAAAGAGCACTTCGGGATGTTGTTTTAGTCTGGGGTCAGCCATGACTTCATGGTAGAGTAGGAATCAATCCAGTATTGCTCTCAGCACAACATAAGTGGAATACATTGCTGCATGTTCTGCCAGTTGTGAAGCCATATGGCTTCGAAAGTTATTGACAGGTCTATTTGATCTGGAGATGGAAGCAACCGTGATTCTATGTGACAACTAGAGTTGCATAAAGATGACAGAGAACCCTGTGTTCCATGACAAGTCGAAGCACATAGAAATCCGATATCACTACATTTGTGATATGGTGCAGAGGGGAGCTATAAAGCTCCAGTATGTTGGCACAGATGAATAGGTTGCAGATGTGTTGACCAAGCCTTTGTCTCGTGTAAAGTTTGAGCACTTTCGAGACAAGCTTGGTATAGTCCGAAAGGACCTCCCTCGAAAGGGGGAGTGATGCTGATGATACTATTTTTTTTCTGAAGGCTTCATGTAGCTCTGATCAATAAAGTATATCATTGTTGGAAAAATGGAACATATCCATGTGGCACTTCTTCTGTCATCATGAGATCTAATCTTCTGAGTAATCATCTTGATACAATATCTTTGTTATAGAAAATCTTCACCACGCTTCTACTGTGCACTGGAGGTTCTCCACCAAGTTTTCTTCTTCTATCTGCATACAAGGGTCTCTTTCTGGTATGCTTCAAAGTCTTGAGGTTGCTCTTCATACGCTCTTTGTTCAATTTCTTTGGAGAACAGTATTTGCATTCATCTGATGTAGAACTCCAACCCATGGATATTGCGGATGATATAAAAACTCATGTAGAGGTATGTCTGATTTATTGGAACAAGTAATCATCATAGTCTTCTCCATCCATCTGGGAGAACCTCTAGTTCTAGATCTTGCAATGCTTGCATATATATACACTGTTCTTCATCACAACTTTCAGTTCCTCTGCTTGATTGCTTTTATTGAGTTCATATCAGGTTGGTGATCTTGTGATTCTTAATACAGTGACTGGTTGTTCTGGCTTCTCTTTCTTTCTTGGAATCTTCATGTTCTTCCTGTTGTTTTTCTTTAGCTCTTGGGTCCATGGAGTTTCTTATAGATTCCATGCCCTAAAGATTTCATTTCTTCCTTTCATTATAGGATCACGGATGTGGATGGACAACTAGGGATACTTTAAGGCTTCTCTTCGAAGAAGACTTCTTCTGAGGTCGAATTGAACACGTACTGCCTTTCATGGCTGCTACCATGGATATATACTTCATCATCTTCAATGGATCATAGGATTAACTCCCTCCTAATCCTTGCTTCATGTATGAGTGCATGTTTTTCTTTTGGAAATATATAATCGACTCCCTCCATCTAAGAGAGTCCACGCTTCCGTCTGCATCCTTATTCCCTTCTGTAAAGTGTTATAAGTCTTTCTCGAATTTCCTCTTGATTGCTGACTTCTTTTTGCTTCTTCTAAGTCTCTTCAGGATTGATTCTTGATTTCGGCTTATCTTGTAATAGCTTCCACATGATTTGTTTGATGTATTTCATCCTTTCATGTGTATTATCTGATTTGTATAATGATAGCAATCCTTATCTTGTTGTTCTTCCATAAGTATAATTCTTCTTGGAACATATTATCTTCTAAGAGATAGATATACAAGATATGCAAACAAGATATGTACAAGAACTAAGAAGAGTATTGTTACCTTCAGAAGAAGAAGTCTCTTTCATCCTGCTTAGTCTTCTTTGTAGGTTCCTTTTCTTCGGCAACTGATGCTTCGTGTTTCTCCTTCGTTTTCTTTAGCTCGGGACAATGATTCTTGTAGTGACCATACTTTCGACAGTTGAAGCATTGTACTTCTGAAATATCTTTCTCTTGATTTGTCTTCCTCCTTGAACCAAACTTCCTTTTGTTCCTGAAATTCTTGAATCTTGCTGTGAAGGCTTGATTATCGTACTTCTTTTGGGGTTTCTCTTTTGCACTAATCCTGGATTCTTCTTGAGCACAGCAAGTCCAAAGTTCTTCAAATGTAGGATACTCCTTTCTTGTGTTCATGCTTGCGGCAAATGCATCCCACGTCTTGGGAAGACCATTGAGTACTATGTTTACCAATTCTTTCTCTGAAATGATCTCTTCAATGGCTTGTAGTTGATCTCTTAACTGGGAGATCCTCACAAAGTATGATGTTATGCTATCATCATCATTCATCTTCATGTCACGGAGCTCATTCTTTAGACTCGTTATTTGTCCAATGTTTCTGACTGAGAAGAGGTTTGTTAGGGCATCGTACATTTTCTTTGATGAGTCAAGATGGGAGATGTAGGGTATCAAGTGGTCTTTTATAGAGTCCACTATGATATTCATGGCATTGATGTCACCGTCTTTGAACTTCTCCATAACTGCAATGTTCTGCGGTTCCTTCTCTTTTCCTTCTTCAAACTCTGGTTCCATGATCTTTCCTTTCATGATATCCAACACTTTATTCTTGGCAAGGATGAGGTCAATCCTTGTCTTCCACGCTCTGAAGTTAGAAGCTCCGTCTAACTTGTTTTCTGACTTCATAGAGTAAGTCATGGCTGCTTTGACTTGGTCAACCTTAGATCTGACCAAAAACTCAAACTTGACGTCTTGGCTTGCTGAGAGTACCAGGAGATGCGCTAGGCTAGGGCGCACTGATCTATCCGGAAATTAGGTCAATTCCTTCACTTAAGGTGCCTCAAAGAGAGGATTAGGGTTTCTGCAACTGCACCTACTAGTAACCCTAGCGACAGTGCTATGGTGATTGCTCCTGCTAGAAACCCTAGCGGCAGTTCTTCAACGAGCTTAATATCCTTACGGCTATGTTTCCTCCCAGCGGTTAGACTGAATGAAGGAGGTGTGGGCCCATAACCTGTTAGAATATGAATGGATGTGCTCGTTTTACCATCGACAATATCGCTATTGTCACCCAACCATAGGCCGAAGCCACCCTCCGAGCACCTTAACCTTGACAGAGAATCACTCCGGAAGCAAACCCTAGGCTAGATAGCCAAACAAGGGTAGCGCTCCTTTCCCCAAGGATAGCGCACCAACAAGAGATGATCAGATAGTCCAAACCCTAACCAAGAGATAGTCCAAACCAAACGTGATCTGCTAGCTGTAGCAGCTGCAATGGTAGCTCTCCTCCAAACTTGCGCACAAAATTGGGCACTGCAGTGCGCACAAGTGCTGCTTTGCAATTCTGAGAATGCCTGCCAGAATGAAGACTGGCCTCCTGTATTTATAGTAATTCCGGCTAACTGCCTGGGCTGACTTCTCATTCTGGGTATCTGTCTATTCAGTAGATATTATTTCTTCTAGCCGACTTCTTCTCTTGGAGGCTAATAACCTAATACAAGTTATCTTCTTGAGCCGACATGTCTTCTAGGGTTATTAGCCAACTCATTAGGGTTTCTTCTTGCTTTTCGGAGTATTCTATTCTTGTCAGGTTTACACGTGGAGGTAAATACCTCCCGCAGCTACCATAATATCAACACATTACAGTCTCCCCTGCTAGAAATTGCTTATCCTCAAGCAATTCCAAACCTGTCTCACGTACCACCTGTTCATTCTCCCACGTGGCATCCTCGATGGGTAGATCCTTCCATCTGATCAAGTACTCTTTGATGCTTCTCTTCCTGAGTCTCTTCTCCCGAACCTCCAATATCTCTTCCGGAATCAAAACAAGTTGCCCCTCTTCGTCCATGGGAGGCAGTACCTCAATGGGTGTGATGTGTTGGCCGATGGCCCTCTTCAGGCAGGACACATGGAAGACATTGTGTATCCTGCTGCCCCGTGGAAGCTCCAGCTCATAGGCTACGACCCCTATCTTTCTGCTGATCCTGTAGGGTCCAAAGAAGCGTGGCTATAGCTTCTCTGCTCCGCTTCTTTTTATCAAAGCCTCCCTATATGGTTGGAGCCTTAGATAGACTAAGTCACCAACCTCAAAAGTGCGCTCAACTCTGTGCTTGTCTGCTTGGACCTTCTGCTGGTTCTGTGCTCTCTATAGATGATCCTTCAGCTCTTTGAGGATGTCTTGGCTCTGCTGTACCCAATCCTGTACCATTGGTGCCCTGCTGTCACCAAAAGCAATCTCCACAAAAGAGAGTGGATCATAGCTGTATAAGGCCCAGAATGGTGTCATGCCTATGGATACGTGCTGGGTGGTGTTGTAGCAGTACTCTCCTAAGTGCAAGCATCTGACCCACACTTTCTACTGCCCTGCCACATAATTCCTGAAATAGCCTTCCACCCCCTTGTTGACTATCTCGGTTTGTCCATCCGTCTGAGGGTGATAGCTGGTACTAGGGGTCAAGGCCGTACCAACTAATCTGAACAACTCTTGACAAAATGTACTCATGAATCTGCTATCCCTGTCATTGGCAATGGTCTTGGGTAGGCCGTGCAATCTGAAGATCTCCCTGAAAAACAGTTCGACCACCTGTGCTGCGCTGAAGTCTGTGGCTATGGAGAAGAAGTGTGCAAACTTCGTCAACCTGTCCACCACTACGAAAATGTAGTCCTTCCCCTGAGTCCTTGGCAACCTGGTGATGAAATCCATGGATATGCTTTCCCACTTGTGCTCTGGAATGGGTAAGGGTTGCAGTAGTCCTGCTGGGTGAGTGTGCTCGTCCTTGTTCTCCTGGCACGTAGTACACTCCTTGACATGCTTTATTACATCCTCCCTGAGGCCCTTCCATGAGAACCTCTCTCTCACCTGCCTGTACGTCTTACCAATCTCTTGGTGCCCTTCCATTGGTGAGTCATGACATGCCTGCAACACTTTGGCTTTGAAGGCCGATCCAAGAACCAAAAAGATTCGACCCTTGTAATAGATGAGGTCATTTATAATCCTGAAGTTATCATCCTGTATCTGTCCGTCCAATAGCTGACAAGTGAACTGATCCTTTGCATACTCCATCACTAAGTGGTCCTTCCCGTCAACAGATACACCTGTCATGGCATAAATGGATGGCCTCCTGGACAATGCATCAGCCACCACGTTGTTCTTCCCTTTGACAAATTCAATGTCAAAGTCATAGGCTTGTATTCTGCTTACCCATTTCTGCTGCCTTTCATTTAAGTCCTTCTGCTCCAATAGGTATTTAAGACTGTTATGATCTGATTTGACCACAAACCGTGCACCTACCAGATGTTGCCTGAATTTGGCTAGTGTGTGCATGATAGCAAACATTTCTTTGTCATAAATGCTGTAGAGTAGCTTAGGACCCCTGAGTTTTCGGCTATCATAGGCAAGAGGGTGCCTATTCTGCATCAGTACGACCCCTATACCTTCTCTTGAGGCATCACACTCCAAGGTGAAAGGCAGGCCGAAATCTGGTAGAGCTAGGACCGGGCACGTGCTCATCACCTTTTTCATCTTATCCATTGTAAATTGAGCTTCTTCACTCCATTTGAAGGCTCCCTTCTTAGTCAAATCAGTCAAGGGTGCACACAGCTGAGAAAACCCTTTGACAAATTTCCTGTAGTAAGTGCACATGCCTAGAAATCCCCTTAACTCTGTGAGTGTCTTAGGAGTAGGCCACTCCATAATGGCTTTTATTTTCTCCTGATGTACCTGTACCCCCTTTGCTCCGATGATGTGTCCCAAGTAAAGAACTTCTGTCATTCCAAACTCACATTTGGACTCCTTAGCGTACAATGACTATTCCTCCATGATAGACAAAATTTGGTCCACGTGCCGAAGGTGTTCCTCCCACGTCTTGTTGTAAATGAGCAAGTCATCAAAAAATACTAACAAGTGCTTCCTCAACTGTTTGTTGAACACATGGTTCATGCAAGATTGGAACATGGCTAGGGCATTGGTTAACCCGAAGGGCATCACCAAGAACTCATAATGGCCATAATGACATCTGAAAGCAGTTTTTGAGATGTCCTCCTCCCTCATCTTGATTTGATGGTAGCCAGAACGTAGGTCAATCTTTGTGAAATAGACAGCTCCATGCAGTTCGTCTTGCAACTCATCAATCCTTGGTATAGGGTACCTGTTTTTGATTGTCTTTTTATTCAAAGCCCGGAAGTCAATGCACATCCGCACAGTCCCATCTTTCTTCTTGACCAGCACTACTGAAGAAGCAAAAGGGCTAGAGCTCGGCCTGATGTGCCCCATGTCCAAAAGTTCTTTAATGGCCTTCTCTATCTCGTCTTTATACTTCTTCGGATGCCTGTATGGTGTGGTGATGACTGGTTTAGCTCCTGTCTCTAGCTCAATGATATGCTCAAACCCCTTGTCTGGTGGCACCCCTGGAAGAATCGGTCCAAACACTTTGTTGTGTTTGTCAATGATCTCTTAGATCTCTGGAGTGTAGTGAACCTTACCCTGCTCATCCACATGTGCCGAAATCCTACATTCAGCTGCATACACAATCTCCTCTCTCCTGAAGATGGCTTCCATCCTCTTGGCCGTAACTACCTTGGCATAATTACCTGTCATGCCTCGGAGCACTACCTTTCGTCCACCCTCCTCTTTAAAAGACATCTCCATGGTCTTGTAGTTGGTGGTGATAGGCCCCAATGTGTTGAGCCACTGAACTCCAAGGATTATGTTAGTGTCTGGAAGGTCCATCACATAGACGTCCTGTACCAACGCATGCCTACCCAATGTAAGCTTCACATCGAGAATGTACCTGTCACAAGGCATAGTGCTTCCACCTGCTACCTCCACCTTGAACCCTTCAAATTCCACTGTGGGTATATGCCTCCTCCTCAACGATGTTGAGTCAATGAAGTTGTGAGAGGCTCCCCCATCAATCAATACTGATACTTTCTGTCCCTGGAAGACTCCTCTCATCCTGAAGGTGTTAAATTTAGGCACCCCGTTGATAGATGCCAAGGTGGCTTTCCCCTCAGCCGTACTGTCCTTTCTTGTGACCTCCTCCTCTGCTGTCTCTGTGGTTTCGGCCTCCATGTTCTGAAGTTGCCCGTAATCTTCCTCCTCCTCATTGTCTGAGGTCACCTCTATGTAGTGCACTTGGCCACGGCCCATGCACTTATGTGATGGGTTCCATGGTTCTTTGCATGTGAAGTAGAGTTGCTTCCTTCTCAGTTCCCTCTTGGTGTTATCATCCATTCTGCCACGGCCCCTGTCAAACCCCCTTGGGTCACGTCCTCCCTGGTTCATTGGAGGTCTCTGATCCCTTCCTCCGGTGTTGAGAGGTAGTCTAGGCACAAATTTTGGTTTGGCAGCTGGTCCTAGATCCCTCGTCCCCCAAATAACATCCTGTAGGTTGGTAGGCTTAAAAGCCTTTACCCAACCTTTCAAGGGTTCCATCAACCCTTCAGTGAAAAGCATCATGAGTTTGGTTGGGGATATATCCTGCACCATGACTGCTAGCCTCTGGAATTCTTCAATGTATACCTTTGCTGCTCCTATTTGCCTGAGTTGTGTGAGTTCTCGGAAGTGCATCTCAGGGTCCCCCTGATCAAATCTGTCAATGAGTCTCTGGGTGAACTCTGTGTAGGTCACTATCTGATTGTGGCCTAGGGTGGTGAGTCCATGATACCACCAATCATGAGCCTTGTCATCTAGATACATAGTGGAAAATTTGATGGTTTCCATCTCCCTCATGGGATTAAGTTGCAGATAAGTGTCCAGCTTCTGTACCTATGCCTACGCTGTCATCTTGGACGTACCATCAAAGTATGGGATTTCCATCTTCCTTGCTCTTCATTCAAACTCATAACTGCTCCGCTGGTTTGGCCTGGGCTTGTTTCTGAACTTGAGTTGGCAGTATTGATCCAGGGACATCTGTCTCTGAATTATCATATCCAAGCCATGGTACTCCCTCGTACACTGTGCCATCTGCTCAACAAAGTCATCCACCTTCTCCTGCCGCACCTGTTCATCTGTAAATGTGGGCAAGTATGGTTTAGGGTTAGCCCTGCTACCCATCTGTCCATGTGACGTACCCCGTCCATGGCTTCCCTCGGACCTGGGAGCTTTTTCTGGATTATACCTGATTTCACCATGGGATCCGCCAACCTCTTTGCTTCCATACGTCTCAGGGTCTTTCCCTTGATGAGTCATCTGCATCAATAACCGAGTTATCATCGTCTGGTTCTCATCAATCTTCCTCAGATTCCCATCAACCTTCTTCAAGGTCTCAGTGATTTCGGTTTGTTCCCTCCGATTTGTCTCCTGGCTTTCTTGTAAGTGGTGGACCGAGTTGCTTTCTGTACCAACTAGGGTTTTATGGAATTTTTGGAATTCAATTGTCAAGAAAGCCAAGCCCTATGGCTCACGCTCATCTCTTGATCCCTCCATTTCGGCTTTTGTTTCACTAGCCTGCTTCTTCCTTTTGCCCATAAAGATACCACTGTACCTCTGCATGCGTTAATCCTCACAGGTTTGGAGGATCAGAGCTTTGATACCACTGTAATGATCCCAAGCTAATTTTTCACTTGGAATCACTAACTAACCACTGATTTGATTATTAATTGTTGTGTATGCAGGTTGGCCATGAACATTTCGGCCTTAGGGTTTATTCAGTTATTCATCCACAAATTATACAAGCATCATTGTAATCATATGAAGATCATCAACAATACACAAGATGGGAACCGCAAGCAATAGCTGAACTTTATTATAAGAAAGCAAGCACCTGATACAAATAGCGAAGCAGATCTGGAATAGCTTCAGATGGCTTCAAGACAATAATATAGCTGCATACAAAAATACTCCCGGAGAAACAAATCAAGCCTCCCCAAGGCTGTAATAGAAGATGAACGCTCAACTGCAAAACTAGGGTTTAAGCCCAACCCTCAAGCAACTGGTACGACCCTGCTGACTGCTGGTACAGATTGCTGAAGACAATGGATACTAGGGGTTCGGCCCTCCTGAAGATGAAGACCCCCAAACGCTGCCAAACTCCTCCCAATGATAGATCAAGGCAATGGAAGCCTCCTCCTGAACTATGGAGCTCAAACACTGAAGCTTCCTCCTCAAACTACAGAAACCCTAGACTGGTACGACCCTCCTGAAACCTTGAATATGGTCAATAGTACGACCTAGCTGAATATGGGCTCTGAATCCC